>JAQFXW010000574.1:0-18033 GCA_034693945.1 Dendrobaena attemsi
TGACAGATTGTAACAAACCAATTATTCACAACATCACTACATTAAGCAGCACTTTAAAAGTATTCTGTGTAAAACACAAGACCTCCATGCTTGATTCTGCTTTTGGTTCTGATTCATCATATGCTTGTGATTTCTGTATTTCAGTATCCTCAGTCAATAGTAAGGCAACCTCTGGTCAGCTGAAAATGGACTCATCTGGACTATTCACTGTTTTGGGTTAGGCGTCACTAAAGAGTGGTGCTTCGTATATGTTATATTATAACCACAATTTAAAAATTTTAAAGTTGTCACCTAGACTTAGTGTGCTTAGGTGTTGAGAAATTGCATCTGACCGAGGTGGACAAAAGTCACAAAGTCTTTCTTTACTGGTTGCACAGCTCAACAAACAAACTGCTTACTTAGAATTGCAGACACAAAAGTGGACTGACATTGTGTAAACAATCGGATCTTTACGGTTAAGCCAACGCTATTCATTACAGCCAGAGTTCTTTTGTGAATGATCCGTAGCAACAACAGGGCTAACAACAGTAACATCTAAACTGCTTAGACTAAAAAGTAAAGGACAAAATAATAAGTCATCTGAACTGAATAAGTGACAAAAGAAAAACAATCATTTAGCAACCGATGAGTAGAAATGATCGATCTGCACCTGAATAGACGTATCTGATGAGAACAGCTAAAGCGTCTGGATCGACATCCTTCAGAATGACTTCACCAAGACTTGTTTCACTCAAACCGCTATTAAACATCGCTGCAAAATAGTCCGACGCAGCACACAGGACTAAACGGTGCGCAGGAATTCGGACTTGTCCGGCTACCAGCGTGACATCACACAGCTTAAGCAACATAACAATCAATCACAATAAGTAATCAAATCTGAAGACTTCTCAAATATCATCATCACAGCACAAACGTTACTTCAAAATACGGTCATAAGAAATCACAATAGGAGATAAGAGACCAGAGATCGTCCGATCCTCGGGTGCATAGGATGAGGACGACTCGGGACGTACTTCAGCGATCGTGTGTTCTCAGTTGCAGGTCCTCGACTTTGCAAAAGTCTTCCATGATCAGCTATAAATTTGACAATCCGACTCTGTGGACTCATTTGAATCCAAACTGAAACGCTATTTGTTATCTAAGGCTAATCCGCTTTGCTGGTTCGTTAGCTATTCTGTGAGGTGTCCTTGTAATGGCATGGCTGTGTTATGGCAGAGAAATTGTTGGCACTATTATTACCATTGCGAAAGAGAACTTGTCTGTAAGGAATCAGCATTTACACTTTATATGACATTAAAACTGGTTGATGTTTGCTCTAGCTGTCTAAAATGACGAAACACTTAGTTAACGATTAGTTTCCAGCTCTTATAAAATTATCTCGCTCTATCGAGGGACTGGCAAAGAGACACAGCCTTTCATCCATTCTCAATATCTACATGAAAATCCTCTAAATGTTAATGACCTCTCCTCTACATGGGGCATTACAAAAAGTTCAGCAGTGTAGCTTCACCTTGTTCTGATAGAACAACGCCTCCATTTTTTCCATCATACGTTCCGTATGACAGATGGAATAGAAATGTTCATCATTGTTTCCTTCTTCTTCCATCTCATCTCTTCCACTTCAGATCGCTGCAATATGAGATGAGCTTCGAATATTACATCTCGCAAGTAACATTGAAAACCGCAAGTAAAACATAAGCAATCGTTACATTCTCTTACTAATGAAGTGATTTAAACAATTTTATGGGAGCTGGATCTGTGGAATACAGTTTTGCATCGTATCTATATACTCTATATGCTTTCGGTCTAAAAAGCACCATTTGGTTGAAAACTCTTTACTTCAATAATGGCTTGTTACATCTAACTCTCCTTCAAATCATTGGATTGTGTTTGAGAGCTTCACTGGTTTGCTGTTGATTGGCATATTAAGTTCTAGCTTGCACGCTTTACTGTTCAAAATACGAGCAGATTTGATGCGATATACGGTTTCTATATATGACATCATGTACATTGACATCCTAACCCCTCACGCCACATCATTAATGACAGTCTATAATTATGAAATGCGTCAGCTAGGGTGTGTTCGAAGACAGCCAAGAACTGAAAGAGAAATAGATGAACTAGAACTGAAATAGGCAAATCAGAAGCTTAATCAAAAAAATGTTCTGTGAATCGGCAAATTTTAGGGTTGAATCAACCAATTTCGAGTTTAATCGCTGTCGCTAATTCAGGTAGAAACCTTTCACGCTACATGCAGCACATGAATATATTTGCAGCACGTACAACATAATGAAATCTCACGATGACACAACCAATCGCACTCTTTACACCATGGCCACAACATAATTAATTAGCGATTATATGATTTCTCTACACGGAATAACTTATAAGACGTCTTAAAGTGGAAAGAAGTCACAGAAACAGGATGCACGATGCAACACAAACGTGCCGCACTACAATCTACATGCAGCACATCCATTCCAACTTCCTGTTAACGACAATAGAAACTTGGCATAATTGTTATATCGGGGAGGGGGATGTATACACGTAACCCCGCTATCCTATAATTCGCTAACATTGATCGTTTGATCGTCGTTTGGACTATATCAGGTAGAGGTGATCGCGTGAAGAGACGTCATGACATAATAATAATAATGAGATTTGAGTGCCGTATTTTGGACGAATTCTCGATTCCTTAGCGTCGCGAGGGTCTGTCAGGGTTAGGGTTTGTATCGTCTGTAGTAATTTAAAACCGAGGTGACCTCGATAAAACACCGCCGTTTTGGAGTGACATATCGTCATTTCCACGCTAATTCGCAAGGGTACTCTGAGAGACTCCCATGTGTACTCTAAATCAATCAACATCCGCCAACCATACCGACTACGTTTCCCCCGATATAACAACTATGCCTAAACTTCATAAATAGCCAGTAAGAACATTTATTAGCAAACAGCCTCCACGTAATGACTGTTTCATTTTCTGCTCTCCCCAAAGGATAGGAACCCGCCTCTATTTTCTTTCATTTTCGTATAATTCTTCATTTGTAAGCTTACTGTGGTTTGTCAGTTTGTGTTGATAAACGAAAATACAATGCAAGCGCTGAGTAGGGTTGGAAAGACATCTACACGCCATTGTGATAAGTTTTAATGAACGAAGCAACAGCTGAGCTAACCAATGCTGGTAACAAAACCCACCGACCAAAGAATGTAACCAGTTACAATCATATTATATCTGTTAAAAGAAGGAGTCTACCTGCAAACGACAGAAGTTATTTCCGATTCTTTCATTCTAAACAAACTTCCATTATATTAATCTAAAGAGACCATCAAAGTCTTCGAACGCCAATCTCTCGACGACGGCCATTGATTAGCGACAACAGTATATCGGATCGTGATGTACATGCCAAATGACGTCATAGCAGACACAGAGCGCGTCATCTTGGGACGAAAAACAAATAAGCTCCAAATTCCTAAAGATAAATATAGCGACCAACGGCGCTCCATACAAACGATTTTCACGACATTCTACTTTCAGCAGATCTCTGTCGCCTTGTATTGGCTAACATTATGAGATGAGCTGCACGAGCAGTCAGCATAATCATGCCATTTATATATATATACATAATCTATCGTATATATCTATATATATATATATGTGTGTTTGTAGGATATATATATGTATTCATATTATATGAGCGTTTGGCGCGGTGTCTGGTGGACTTTAAACCTGGCATCGTCTGTGGATGGGTTTAGGCTAGGGAGGGGCAGTCGACAGTCGGTCGGTTTCTCTCTTCTTCTAAGATGTCGCTGTTGTTCTGATTGTGGTCTTCTCTCGCTTGGAACGACTACAGACGATTGTGGTCAGGCTCTTATCAGTTGTTGTTGTCTTTTAAAAACATGTTCTAGTCGGTTGCATGCGTTCTAACACTGTGGCTAAAAGACACTGTGATATTTCTCTGTCACATAATTATTACATCTATTACCTCTATAATAAGATCTTGTTCAATTAATCACGTGTACGTCAATTATATGGGTACATTATTTTCAGAGGTACCTGGGACTATTATTCCGTAATAATAGTCCCAGGAGGTACCTAGGCTTCATTACCGGATTTTGCTCGCGTCAAAAACAAATGGTTTTCTATAAAGTGTCAAGGTCCTGCCTTATGGAATAGCCTTCCAAAGGAATTGACCTCCTTATCTTATCTGGGAAGGTTCAAACATTCACTCAAACTGAATCTGATTAATTTGTCAGCTTGATTATTTATAATGTAAATTCTTTATGAAATGAGAACTTTATTTTCTTCCAATTTAATTTTTTAAGTATCACAGTAAACTGATGCAATGTTACTAGTTAAGTTTTGTCTCATTTTTATTGTTGTTTCATAAACTTCTGTGCCGTCTATGTACAACTAGTATTTGGGCACCTCTATTAGCGGGACGTGTCCATTTGGGGTTTCCCTTTAGAAGCTCAACCGTGTTCTTGCATAATATGTTTTGTCTCTTGCAAAGATTATTTGTCTGTAATTTCAATTGTTGTCTTACTAATAAACGTAAATTTGAATACTGTAAGTCAACAAAATTAAAATTTATGTATAGGCCTACACTTTAAATTTTTCACGGGAATAATAAAATATTATTAGTTATCAGCTTGCTAAGCACAATCTTTTTAGTATTTAACTGCAAAATAACTACATTTTATTTTTTTAAATTATTGACGTCAACTTTCATTGCATCTCTTCCCTCTGTCAACAATGTCAAACTTTTCCAAACCCCTCCTCCTATTTTGTTGACTTCATTAATGGACGACCCCTAACCTATGTTTGGCATCGGATACCAACAGGTATCAAGCACCATCACACAGAACCTGTCCTGAAATATAGTCAGAATAACAGCCTTAACATTTGCAATATCTTAGGAGAGCTGATTTAAAGCAAATGTTATAAACATAGTAGATGAATCTTGAGTGTGTTGCTAAGTTTGGAGTATTGTGAGACAAGTAGCTTGATGTAAGCGAGTTCAAAGGTTACTCTGATCGTGTTACATGTTTTAATGGAGATATTTGTTTCTTCGTTGATTAGATCATTGTGCAGCTGGCATCTCAAGCACTGTGAGTTTTCTTGACTAAATTCGATTCAGATGCAGTGATAGGTTTCACGTAACTATTTAAATTTTATTTGCCGAAAAGAACAAGCTTTAGCTGACTAGTTAAGTAACTTTGAACACCTGTTGATGTCTTGCAGATGGCATCATACACTGTGATTGGCCTCATGTCTGGCTCATCGTTGAACGGCCTCGAATTTTGTTGTGCAGAATTTCTCGGGGACTTGGCTTCTGACATCTGGAGCCATAGAATCATCAAGGTCGATGTCGTTCCATACACGGAGGCGTGGTCGGAGCGTCTTCGCAATGCGGCAAACCTATGTGGCGAAGACCTGATCAAGCTGCACATCGACTACGGTCACTTCCTGGGTCAACACGTCCGAAAGTTCATCGATGAGAACAGCATAGACAGCGTCCATCTGATTGCGTCGCACGGACACACGATCTTCCACCAGCCGAAGCGAGGACTAACGTTTCAGTTGGGAGAGGGAGAAACCATTGCATCCTATGTCAGGTAGATCTTATTGCTAGCACAAGGTGATGCAGCATTTACTCACTGATTTCCGTTGCTAGGGTAACAGGCGAACCTTCAAAATTCCTCAATGTCACAAGAAAGTTGCACCAGGCGTGACACAAGCTCAATCTCTGATGCAACGTCAAATCAATCCAAGCCGAACTAATGAGAGCTAAGTGTACGTGGAGGTGACTCTAGGTGGAAAAGGACTTTCCCACCTTCCCCTTGTCTTGTCAGTTCTTTGAACTCTAGCGACCGTCATGGTGAAGCTTCTCCATTTCTTTCTTTCTGATGTCGCGTCCCTTAGTTCTGCCAAATTCGTTCCAGTTGTTTCGTGTATCTCATCCGTTCATATTTTCCTTGGTCGCCCTTGCTTTCTCCTTCCCTCTCACAAGCCGACATCATTTCCTTTTCCATCAGTTCCCAAAACGTGTTATAACAACTGTTTTCTAATTCTTGTTTAAGATGTTTAGTCGTGAACAATTTCCGATCGAAGGACGTAGCTCTTCACGGAGAGGGGGCGCCACTTGTTCCAATGGGTGAGATGTGCCTCTTCACTCAATACGACCTTTGCCTTAACCTCGGAGGAATCGCTAACGTTTCCATTCGCGACAGAGTCGAAGCATACGACGTTTGCATATGCAACATGGCCTTGAATTTCCTCGTTCAGCGACTCAACACTGGACTCGATTTCGATGAATATGGAGCCATAGCAAAGTCGGGCAACGTCCTCGAGTCGGTCCTAGGGAACTTAAACAGTTTGGATTACTTCAAGGAATTTCCACCAAAGTCACTTGGCAGGGAATGGTTTGAGGAAAACATGAAGCCTATTCTCGATTTCAAGGTAATATTACATGGCAAAACTGAAGTTGATAGTCTTACAAGTAAGGTGAAAATGATTTCTGTATTCTTCGAAAAGTAAAAGCTATTCGATTTCTTTTAAGTAATATGTGAGATATTGTAAACTATTCGTATTAGTCTCCGGCTGAATAGAAAAAATGCTACAGCTTTAATAACATGTGATTATTCCCAAATAAATTCTAATAGTTATTAATTTTAAATGAATATAAGTCGTTTTTGAGTTTACTGGTGCCGCCTTTGGCTTTAAGAATAATCTCTACGGTGGCCCATGACCATGGGCCATGACATCAAAAAGGTTGAGCATCACGGACTGTGTGACTGACATTTGGAGAGGCTAACTGACATAGTCTGGCACGCAGTAGCTGTTTGTCATAACTTATGTGAAGTCACTGAAATGTAACCGCTTTCATCTCTGTAACCTGACTTAGACATACATCAAAGTGTGTTTATTCAAGTGTGAAGCTTTTTAGACCTTAATTGTTGACAGGGGCTGTTGTGTTCCGTACAAATGGAGAAGTTATGCTATAGTTCTGTTTGTAGCGTTACGAGATCAGTGATCTACTGGCTACAGTGGTCGAACATATTGCCCATCAGATAACGTCTGCAATTGCCAAGTCTATCGAGGGCATGACCGGTCGTCAACGCTCACTCCTCATAACTGGTGGAGGTGCTCTGAATGTCCACCTAGTTGATCGTCTGCAGTGCACACTGACCGCTAAGTTCAAGGATGCAATAGCCATTGCAGACATCGAAGAAGACGTCATCAACTACAAGGAAGCGCTCATCATTGGATTCCTTGGCCTCCGATGTCTTCTCGGGTTGATCAACGTCAGTAAGGAGGTGACGGGAGCGGACAAAGATTCTGTCGCTGGTAGCATTCACTTCGGAACAGATCTTGCCCCACTCAGCAACCTCTTTGCCAAGGAGTTTAAGTTCAACTTCCGTAAGGTGAGCAACGCTTCTTGCCGGCAGGATTCGTCAAAGCCCGACTGGCGCAAACCATCGTTTCCTTAGCAGGTGCTGCACATTTTGCTTACTTAAACTTCGCAAACTGTCATCAAGAACTGCAAAAGGTTGCTTATATATTATGCATCCCTTTAATACTTGTAGCTGGAAGCCATGTGCATGTATTTGCCTTGTAAAGTTTTTCTCAGATATATTCGACACTACATAATACACTCTTAAATGTTGAATTGTCTCTTTGTTGTTGATAGAAAAGTTGTTGAATGCTTTACGTCTGCTTTCAACAAAATATAGTCAGACATGAGATCAAGAGTTCTGTAAAGATCTGTCAAGATTTCAAAACTGCTGTAAAATGATTTGTATGAATGTTATTATTTTTTTAAATATGCTGGATCATGTTAAAGACTTTAGACTTTTCCATTTTCAAATATATTTAGTCTGAAACAGTTCAGACAGATGTAGGTAAACTATAAGTGTTAATAGTATTAATTTAATGTTTAAGAACTTAATTTTCTTCAATTTCCTGTATCAAGTTATGCAGTTTGCTCTAGTCAACTTAAATCAGCTTAAAGGCTTATTCTTAAATCGTGTGATGTTTGCATTCATTATGATTTCTTCATTAATGTTACATAGATTTACTTCGTATGGTAATATGAAGTGTGTCACTTACAAAAGTCATGTATGTCGCTTACAGTAAAATAGCAGGAGACAGATTTCACTAAGAACTGAGAACTGCAGTCATTTTCAAGTAGATTTCTATCCTCTTCCTTTACTGTCCAAAGTCACCTGCCTCGCTTTCACCACCTACTTCATTCTGACCTTTTTGCCACATTTGATCAAAGCTAAATGTTTGAAGGAGTGCAGAAACAGCGAGTTTTCGAATTGACATGCTTACGAAAATACGGGAGATAGAGGGAGTCACAACAAAGAATGGGATAAGAAACAGAGATCTACAATTGACAAACTGTACGACATCATTGATAAAGCGATATTTTGGGCACATGATCAGAATGCAATTTTAATGAAAGTTATACCAAGATGGCACCAGGCATCTAGAAAGGAGAAGAAGAGACTGAAGAAGAGATGGCTCGGTGTGTGCAGAGACGACTGTCGAGAGATGAGAGTGTACAGGAGGCGACATATCGGCACATTGTTAACAGAGGAGAACTTTCATAAATGAGCGGCAGATGCATGCCAGGGCATAGCCAGAAGTAAAAAAATGTTAGAACTACCACTAGCTTTATTGTCTACTCTGGACTTCTGTAACTTTATTTTGTTGACCTCGAATTCACCTCAGTGCACTTGCAGGCGGTTCAATAAAGTAACTTTTTACCTCATCTAAACTTTGAGACGGCTTGAAGCCGTCTCGAAGAACTTTGTGGCCGTCACCAGTCACTATAATCCATAAATCATCACACTAGTTCGAGCCCAATCGGGAGATTTAACATCTCGGGCTAGCACATGAGGCGTGTGTGGAGCAATGGGATAGTCAATGCCTTGCGTCCGAAGGTTCGATTCAGACCTGAGCAACCGCGTAGGGACATTGAGCAAGTCCTTCACCTACAGTTGCTCGTGCACTTCGGCATGAAAACTCCCGACACTCCTTCGGGCTGTAGTCGAGAGCACCTCCGAACAGTAGTAGACTTGAATGAGCCATATAGAAATATATAAATAAATAAACCTCTGCTCCTGTCATTGAACCTCCTGAATCCCGGGAACCTTTCGCAGAAATCTTATCCAGATTTATTTCTGCAAGATGACCTTTTGCAGGTTTATCCAAGACTAATCTTCTACCATTTCCTGTACACTGTCCGAACGCCCTATACTTCGTTCTTACTAACAACACAAACGATGAATTTTACAAATTTTTAAAATATATCTTTCAAGACTTAACTAAAACTAACTGCAATACAGGTTGCTTAAAATGAAGAAGTTACATGGGGCAAAATGATCGATATTATTATTTAATAAAATAAAACTTTAATAGTAAAAATAACCAAATACCAGTAAAGCAAGAATCCAAAACTCACTTCCTTCCACAGCACAGAATACAAGTTATGTTTGCAAGCTGCGATAAAGTAACCGGACAATTTTAGCATGTTCCTGTTGCATTGCTTGCCAAGAACACTTCCTTAAAGCACTAAAATACCACACTGAAGCTGAAAAGCCAACACAATTCAGAAACGCTGTTGCATTTAAAAAATCACAATTTTCAATTTATCCTTTGGACCACCAGACAGGCACCCAAAATAAGCGACCCTACAGTGCTCTACTCCTTTCACTTGCTGCTGCATGTCTTAACTATATTGAAACGCCCGATAATCGATCAGATCGACAAGCAAGTTTCCCACGCCACTATCGACATCTTTACAGTATAATATTATAATTATTGGTGTAGATTGAAGTCACTTGGGTTTGGTGCATCCTGGTCTCCTAAAACAAAGTCTTAGAAGCAGCGTTACTGAAGAATTGATAGACATATCTCACACACCAACTGCTTCAACCTGCCACCAACGATCATCAGAAGGCTCTGTAGCAACTGGACAAGATGCCCAAATCGTGTAAATGTTACATGTGTACACAGTGCACCAACACCTCCACCTCTTGACAAACATGCAGAATAAAGATATTTACGTGAACACAGTGGTACGCATCACCTCCAACAGAACCCCAAACTAAACGAAGACAATTGGACAACTCGTAAAGCACGTCACTTCATAGAGCATGTGCTCAGTAAAGCCACCCATACGATATTCTTCCATGCTGGGAACAATAGCATGCTACATGGCATAGCAAATCTTCCCAACTATTTCAATACTGATCCACTTCAACTGTTTCTTCAGAAGGCAACTCTAACATCTGACCGAAACTCACTGCATAGACCTGGCAGAGCATGTTGCATCAGAATCCAATCGCTCTCTTCTAAAGAATCTCAGATTTGCAGAACATGCAACACGGACAATCGCTTCAACTGGAACACCAAATCATGTGTGACCGAATACCAGATACTTTACGAGTCTCAATGCATTTGTTGCAGGTCAGATCATCATCATGACACAGATCATCACCATAACACCGCTCGCCATCGAACACAAACAAGGATCGATACGCGAGACTCCCACACAAGTTTGAAACTGTCCAGAACTGAAACATTTCTTAATAATTTGAACACAAATTCAGTTTCAACATTGTGATGTAGCAACGCAAAGCAACTCTGCTAAGATAATTTGGCCAAGATGGCAGTTAAAGCATAAGAAGAACCCAGATTTAGTTGTAACATCGTCAAGGTCAGATTCTTCTACTTATGATACCAGATACTACAGTAAATTAATCATTAAAGCCTATTCGCCAAAATATGCACTTGCTATTTGTTTGAATAAGTGATGCAACCACTTATTTCAATGATATTGATACCATTACCTAATCAACAGCAGATGGCAATCTGCAAACTATTCAATATGCAGTGAGTATCACTGCAGACGTGATTCGATCGTTACAGTCAATTCGGTGAATGCATTCAGACGCTCACAGCAGGGAAAAAAATGAAACTAAGTGAATTCATCTAGCAACAATAAAATAGCCAAGCTGTAAACTTTCATGCGTGCTCAGGTAATAATATTGGGCAAGTACTTCAAAGCTATGAGACATTTACAAGATTAAGTTGTACACCAGTCTGCAAGCACAGAAAAGTCTAAAATCATATCACTCTACTAACTACACACTACACGAGTTTCTAATAGTGGTTTCTCTTTTAGAAATTGTACATTACATTATCTACATTTTCATATCAGTAAATGCGGACAAACATTTCTTCAATTCTCCGCAGACCCTTGTATCAGCAATGAAAGATCGGTCACAAGTTGATTCAGCCGCTAAAAACTGATATGAAGATCCAAAGTAAAATGCATCAGTTCTAAAATTAAAAACTTATTAAAGTAAAACATACCAAATCCAAAAGCAAAGTATAATCAAAAGCTCCATTTCATCCTTTTCCACAAAACACTGCGATATGGTGCATAAGTGATGAAGCAATCATTAGCTATCATGTCCACTTGACATGTATTGCCAGCCGTCTGCATTCATCGATTGTGGTAGTGTAGAATAGATGCAAGGATAAGTGGAAAACGGTTGTGAAAGTAAATGAAGAATAAATGTGAGTGAAACAGGTTTCTGGATGTTTATATAATGACCAAATGAATCGAGTTCACTCAAACTCTCACCTTCCAAATGATACCCAATTTCCGTTCCACAAAACTAGTGTACATGATAAACAACATACACTCCAAATATATATATATATATATATATATATATTATGTGCGTATGCTCGTGTGTGTGTGTATCTGTAGAAACAACACTAACAGATAGACAGAAATAGGAAATGTGACCTTATTTAAACATGAAGTCTGGAAGAAGATTAAAAATTAATCACTCAATCCAATTTATCATGAAAAAGTCTCCCAAAAACAGAAAAGCAAGTCACTCCAGTAGAAGCCCATTAAATGCATATTCACAACCTAGTACTTTCCATATTAAGAAGCTCAGAATTGAAGGATGTGTCAAACTGACATAGGAAGCAACAGCAGCCACAAAGCATCGATGAATTTCACGGACCGTCAGTAGCATGACCAAAAAGATACTGGTAATACACACCTTTAGACATTTTCTCTTTATGCATCTAATTCTAGAATGAACAGCAACACAACCACGATATTCTAAAGTGAGTAAGTAAATTATATAACCAAGATCCTGCAATAATCATAGCAACGGCTGAAATGCAGAACCATGGCACCACAAACTGTTTCTGTTCCAGTGCAACACCAACGAAGCACAACTGGTAAATATCATAGAGACACAATTTACGGACATGTTGTGCAACTAGAAAATACAAGAATGACGGTCGATTAGGAAATATATACTGTACTGGTAGCATGATGACCAACGTAAAAAGTAGCACAGCGTGGACTTGCCATGTGCCACCCCATCACGTGTCATTCTGCATAATAACGTTGTTGTGTCATGTGACTCGGAGCTATCGATCTGCAATTTCGGCCAATGCACCACACATGGATCGCAGAGCAGCAGTGAATGTTTCTTACGTTCTTATCATCAATGTTTAGCACGTGCAAAGGTCACAGAAATGTGAATGTCAGGTACGAGTAATCAGTGACCAGGCAAAGAGCTGACAACTGTTTAGTTACAAGCACAGAATAATCCTCTAAGTTAAGTGCCGAGGCATTCATAAGGTAAATTTGGATGCTTCAGGCAGGTAACAATCAATGCACGAGAGTCATAACGAGGCACAAGCAACTGATGAGAACACAGACTGCATCACCCGTCCGTACGTGGCCTGGCTCACACTCCTACGTATCCTACGTCCCCTCAGCAAGTCCACACTGTACTAGAATATACCAAAACAATAATACCACACCGGTTTACGGCTTACTGCTGAGAGCATGGCACAAAATAAATTGTCTTCATAATTCTAATTATTAATGGCTACATCGAGATGAAATGATTGACTGGCCAACATTCCATCACTAAACATTATCTAATATATCATCAAAGCAGACACAACCATTGACAGCAAGTACTAGCTTTTGAAATCACTGACAATGATGCTCCCTCAGAACCACAAAACTAACTTATTCAATGCATATATAATAAATATTTACATCATCTTCTTCCTGCTTCTTTTTCACTTTTTCTATTGCACACTTTAAACCACCTGCTAACAGTTCACAGCAGCAACTGCTCTTCAGTAACCGTGCGCAACTGCCACAACATGTCACGAAAACTGATCAGACATTATCAGTGAACCTGTTGGATATTTTGTGTTTACATAATTATCATCATAAGCTATGACCATCATGGGCACTCACAGTCTGCAACCAAATTCACCAATCTCTGACAAAATGACGGCAGAGGAAAGCGCTAGAATTTACTTCCGTTCAGAAAATTACACCTTAGTTGCGCATTTACGTCAAGCAGTTTACATTTCGAATCAAGACAAAAATTCATAAAATTCATTAATTCGACAGCCACAGAAATTGTGCTCCAAACTAAAAAAAATTCCTTTAAAACTCAGTTTAACTGACACTATTATTATCTAAGTATGAAGAACTTTCTAACGTCGGGCAAATAGCACTTCCATTCCAAAACTATAAACTAACGTTTGCATTCCCAAAATAACAATAATAAAATTTTTATGCATAATTGCCACTTGTCTACTTCTGCTTTTATCATTCCTGAGAGATCACTCAACCTTCTTGCATTAATATACAGAGGCATATATTAATCGCAACACAAGAAAAACAATCAAAACAGTCGACATAATTTGTATGTCATACAAGAGGAAGAAGAGTCTAAGATTTGAGAACCATTGACGAAAACAAAGACGAGAAATGACCAAGACTTGCATATGTGAAGTGCATTACTCTGTGAGGCTACTCGAAATGTGTGCTATTATTAAGTGCTCTTATATATATGAAAGATCTTAGTAGCTTCATCCAACACCGATACCATCAATCATTTGGCCAGAAGATTCTCAAAACTAGACACCAAAATGTCCAGATACCACTGAGAGGCTCAGAGGCACATACCATATTGCAATTAATTAATTGACAAACTGCAAAACAGCAAACGACAGCAGTGTACGACCATCTGAATAGAACCAACCGGTACTGCGGCGGGGCATGATCAGAGCTGTACTTCTTTCCAAGCATTCTGTGTTCTTTCCTTCTGTAAATGTTCACGAACGAATAGCAACGGCAACTTGTTAAACCATCAAGATTACAGATTTAAAAGTATCCACATTTGCTATGAAGTTTAAAAACACAGAAGCAACGTATAGGAGTAGAGAACGTCCTGCACACTACTCACACACAAGGTCCTTATCACTCACTCGTCACACGCACCCACGTCACTCGCTCTTTCCAGTCGGAGGACGACTCTCCGGCGTCAACACACCAGTTTTCCCAGAAACGGACACAGTTTCCGAATTGCCGACGACGTCGCTCGTTTTTCCCTTCTTCTGTAAAGGCACCGCGCTTGGTCCGGTCGCAGGACCCTTTGATGGATTGCTTCTCGTCTCTTTCTGTTTTGCCGACTGAGGCGCCGCCGCTTTCTCGACACCCGTCTTCCCGTCATGTGACTTGCTTACAGAAGACGCTGCTGAGCCAGCAGATGGAGGCGTTTCGGCCTTCGTCTTTTGAGTGTGAACCTCTTTCGAAGCGTTTTCGCGGTCGGCGTGCCTGGCAGAGTCCCTTCGTGGCCGGTTCGAACGTTCCGAGTCCTGCCTTGAACGACTTGGCAGACTGCTGTGGTGTATGTTCACTCCGTCACCAGATTCCGAAATGGGCGGCTGTCACGTATAACCAATCGACACATCAAACTAAGAACTAATCAAGAACTTCTCAACAACACTTCACCAGCCAGCCATGAACTTGCCCAGAGGCATCCATCCATCTATGGTTATGAATTGCTAGCATAGGTAACATTGATCAATGTAATTATTAAAACTTAATGAACTTGTTACATGACATTAGTGACTACAATGTACGGCATTGTACACTGTTATTGGATCACAAAATCAAACTATTCATTTAATTGTGAAAAATCAAACTATTCATTTAATTGTGTATATAATTAATAAGAAAAGTAAATTCCCCCAATTATTCACATCATAATTACTAAAACATTCACACTATAACTATTACACTGTACAGTACTACAGTTTAGTTCGCATAATTCTGTAGACTTATTTCGTGTCTTGTTTGATGCTATCCATTCTATGTAAACATACTCTGCGGATATTCAATTTGTGAGAATAAACAGAAATACAATACAATATCAGACATCTCTCAAACAAAACGAATGCATGTCAGAGACAGACCTCAACTCGGAAGTCTTCTAGCCGTTGATATTTCGACAGCCAATCACTTATCCTCGCATCAACTTTAATCCTTGCGTCCAATTTTCTATCTCTGCCTCTCGGGAAATACTGAAGAAATGCCCAGAACTTTTCCAGGCCATACAATTGGCCTATAAAATGAACATACAAAAATATTTGGTTCTACTCCATGAATATATATCATCACAATTTCACACATCATTCTTTTAATAATTAAGGAAACTAATTATTCTATCATAAATCAGTTCTCTACGGCATGGAGAGGCAGTCGGTGGGCACTGGGCCTAGTTATCAGTGCCCCCCCTTTCGCCCTTACGTGTCCTTTTAACACCTGCCTCCTATGTCAAAAAGCACTTTCATGGTTCTCGGTAAGAGTGTCCACCTAATGAATTTGTCAAATGTGCAAGCGCAATAGTTGTGGTGTCATTTTAAAGCTAAAAGGATCCTCTTTCCAATAAAAATTAAAAATGTGAAATCCTGACATAATACTGGCTTTGGTGTCTGGCGCACCACATATGATATATATATATTCGTATTTGGTTTGTAAAAATGCTGGAATCTGACCGCTTTCGTAGTCGCGAATGGTTTCCTCCTGAAAATCCTGAAAGACGTCTGGGCGAAGTCGCTTCTCGAGACCGTAGCTATAGAAACGGAAGAGGCACTCCAGGCCGTATCTGAAAGGGCACAAGACACAGACATTTTAAAAAATCATACGTTGTACCGGTTAAAAGAGTAGGCTACACGCTACACAGTTACTTGGTGACGACGTTAGCCATCATCTTCGTTGTTTATCTCTCTGGCTTCGTGCAGCACTGATGCTCGTGGAATCCGTTGATGCTTTACATTTGTCTTCACGTGCAGTATTTAACTACTGTGCTTAGATCATCAATATAGATAGTTTACATGGCGGCCTAACATTCAGCAAATATATCAGAAAATAGTATATAAAGGTCTCTGATGTGACAGGAATATCTATTTATGTAGGAGCATTGCAACGAAAATGTGTATAATATATTGCAATGTTTGTATTTACGAATTAGAGTGCATGATGCAGTATGTTTTCAAGTATACCTCACTGAACACTGACAAACCCATCTAAAACAACCGTGTTATACGTAATGTAGGCTGAACCAAAATCCACTGATGCGCAATGGTTCCAGACCAAGATGGAAGCCGGTAATGAAACGATGCAGAGCGGCACGTAAGTGTCTAACCAGGCAGCCAAGCATTCTTAAATTATCCTATAATCAGAGGATAATGATGTAGAACCCTGTATGATATCTCCCGCATCGTTTACCTGGCTCCTGCACTTGCATCTTCTACAGCCAGTTGCCGAAACTCCTTGTAGATCTTTCGGTGAAAATGGTGCCGTAGGAAAAACGACCAGAATCGAAAGAGAGTGTTCATTTCATTACAACCGGCACCCTGGCGACTTCTCTCTGAAACATTTGAAACGACCCACTCAAACATATCAGTCATTAAAAAGAAACAGAATTTAATGTCCAGCTATAAAACAACTCATTGAATGCTTTAAAAAACACAGCAAATGTTCAAACTCATCACGTTACCTCCTCATAATTACTAAAACTTCATTACTAAAATGAAGGAAGAACATAGCTCAACTTTTTCATAAACAACGATTTCCAAACTGGTAAGATGTAGCGTAAAGAAGGGGCTTTTTATAAATTGAAGAAATGAATGAATATGAGAACCAAACATGAAGATGATGGACTTTGATGATTAGAGGAAACTACATACTCAAAATAACTCCATAAAAGCAAGACTTGCTCAAACAATGTGCAAACCTCGTAGGCAGTTATCATGATAATAATGATAGTTTTGCCATTTGAATTCATGGCCGTGCAGAAGGAGACGTGAATAGCGCTCTGACTCCGATGGATTCCTGTTAGCGATTGGAATGCTGCCAGACGTTGATGAGCTCTCGGCCACTTCACTGCAACACAGACACACACCATCCATCTTGTATATGATCAAATGAACATGCATTTCAATTAAACATAAACAGTATTACACATCAATTAAACAGAGAGAGGCAGAAAGGATCGGTGGACAGAACAGTGATAACATTTAGTGCAAGAACGTCTGTAACACGCTTGACAACAGCATTGAGAAATAATTAAAAGTCTCTGAACGAATGGATTCGCATTAGTTTACAGTTAACCCTTAGCAGCCTAGCAAAATATATAGTCTCCTAGGCCCCAATGCCTAGCAATTTTACCATAAATTGGCCTATACAATAGAAATGTTGAACTTGTGACATGTCAGTTAGTTCTTGACATAGAGGCATAATGTAACTACTGTTCTTTAGCATTTTATCTCCTCTTTCTATCAATATGTGCAATGTTAGCCGAAAAAATTTGTGGGGTACCCAAAAGTTGCCCCAAACTAGACCCCTCGCTTATGGTTTAACATTTTTGTATTCAAACACCAATATAAAAATATTTTCTGTTACAACATATTTTGTTTGAGCCTAAAAGATGTGAGGAATTTAATGGCAGATAAAATACAACAGAAATTTTGGAAATATCTTCATATATGAAGGAGTTATAATTTTATTAATATTTATATGCTATTGACAATGGCTACATTTATTTTTCCACCAGAAAATGTACTGCAAACATGTAGGGATTGTAGGCTTGTTACCAGACTGGCAAACTTGG
>JAQFXW010000575.1:0-18021 GCA_034693945.1 Dendrobaena attemsi
GGACCACCATCGCTAGAGGCGCCACTTCATGGGCGTCATTTCTTAGTCACACGCAGCTACAGAAGGAGATTCCGGTCCTCTGTAGATAAAGTCCTGGAAAGATTATACACAGCGGCTGAAAGCACAGCCGATTACAACTCAGATGCTGGAACTTGGAAAATGAACGCAAAATCTTGTTTACGTGCGGAGTACTTTTTAAATTCTTAAAAATAAGGCCCCAATTGAAATGGTAAAATATTATTATTATATGAATATTGATAGCTAGAAAACGTTGGGTTGATTATTGTATTCATTTGTGCTACTCAACGGATTGTGAGTGCGAGGCTATGATGTAGTTACTTGACTCATACTCACTATCTGAATATCACTCAATATCTGTGAATTTGAGGTCGTCCTTTAATTATGTCAACACATTGATGTAATTGCAGTATCGGGGTTCTAACACAACGTTTCTCGTGTATTGCCTTTGCCGCGGAAGATACGACAGACACTGCTAAGGACGAAACTTACCATGACCCCAACCGCGGTAAGACCAGGTTTTGGAGTAAACTTTAGCGTCCTAAATTTAGCACATGCCATGGTTCTGTAGCGAATGTGACTAGGGTTGCCAGATGGCTTCTTCAAAAATACCGGACACCATGGACGTGACTCAATGACAGCCTGACACGGCTTCATGAATGGGCAAGTAGGCCTACTGATGTTAGCGGTTATTACTTATTGCATAGGCCCTAATTTACATAGCATTAATAACATTATCATTGTTAATTTATTACATTGTTAGTAACTTAAATTTAATTAATTTTTCATGAAATAAACAAGGTCTATCAAGGTTTTGACTTTGGAGTTCACTGTTTCATATCTCAGTTCAGTAAGTTTGTAAGAAATTCCATTATGCTTTATATTTAACGCCACTTAAATTAAAGTTACGCCAACTTACATGGCTATGCCACAGACAGTTGTGAACTTATGACAAATTGACGAATTAATCACATACCGGTATTTCGCATTATTAAAAAAATCTACGGTTGGACTAATATAGCCTAATCTCTATAAATTGATATCATCTAAGTTCGTCTTCATCTAATTTCGTCTTCACAGACTAACCAGGCTGCTTTGAAATTGCAAATCGCAATAGCTCTCGTTGATGCTCTTAGTACTAAAACTTGTTTATGCTTTTCGCCAGCTGTTCCTGAAACTGAACTGTCTGAACCAACGATCTCTTATTAAAAACGGTCTGAACAACGAATATCATAACTCATAAGACTTAGGCTAGTGTAGAATAATTGAATAAGCAAAGCACAGCAAACAATCGAATACTAAATTCGGCTGCTTAATTCATTCATGACAGGAATTTCATCAATTTGAACAAAATATGATAATACCGGACACATGCATGTCTGGTATTGACTCTAATTTTTATCCTGGACAGATTGCCCAAATATGAAGTGTCCGGTTCAAAACCGGACACCTGGCAACCCTAGATGTGACATTATATTCAACTAATCGTATCGATGCAATGATCATTGATCAATCTTATTTGTCTTCGGCAAAGTCTTTCATACAATCATTGGCACAAAATGCAACACCTTTGACTATTCATAAAAAGGAGATGAGAAAACATTAAAAAGTGATGCTGTTGTTGATGATTTTGGTCTTTTTAACAAAAGACAATGTCTTTTGTTCCAGAAATTTGTTTTGTTTTTATTTTGCTATTGACAAAACCATAGTTTACATAGATCAGGCTTGTCCAACCTTTTTGGCTCGAGGGCCAAAGTGACAACTTTAATGTCAGTTAGAGGTCACAAAAGTAAAACAACAAAAACGCATAGCCTGCACAATAAAATTATAATGAGTATAAGCCCTATAGCATGTGAAATTTTGTAGGCCTATTATCGATGCCTTAGTACCACATTAACCTTGTTCAGATCCAGATTCAGTGAGAGGTCTGATTTAGTATTATATAGCCTACTGCGGTGACTGGTATGACATTTGCTTTCCTCTTTTATCGAGAGCATTAGCTATAAGAAAAAGTTGAACTGAAGAACTTGTTAATGAAAACTGGCCTGATAGTTGCACATATGGAACTTTAGTTGGCTGCTTTAAGAAAGACTGCTGCCATAGCAGCATAGGTCAAGGGGATGCCCTGTTTCAGCGCACTAACTTTGTCAGTAGGTCCTAATTCGAATTGGTCTTGTCGACTGAGTGACGCTGTTTCTATTAATCTTTGCAATTAATGTTTTTTCTCTTGGCAAATGAGAGGTACAGTTTGCTCTGCTCAGACTGGGACAAACAATAATACACTGTCCAATAATCAATTTTAATCATTAAAGGAACGAAATTTGCTGTCAAATTTTCGCTAATGGTCCAATATTATTAGGACCTATTGTTTACAGCACAAATAATTTTAAGCTCAATTCAGTCATGGAGATTCACATCGTTGCATGTTCGTTAATTCATTAATATGACAAAGCCTAACTTCATTGTGTTCTCTAATAGGGCCTACCTGACCCAAATAATCCTATTTAAAACAAGTCCGCTGCGCCTGAGCGGCTGACACCATCGGCGTAGGCCTATAATTATAATAATACGTCGTAAGCTAAGACCGCTCATCTAATAATTTTCCGCTTCCAGAGTTTTCCCTGTTACTCTGTTAGTCAGTAAGACTGATTTTGAGAAACTTTGAAAATGTGCCATAATTTGAGAAAACTTGAAATATGCTTGCGGGCCGAATAGAGACACTTGGCGGGCCGGATTCTGGCCTGTGGGCCGCATGTTTCACAGGCCTGACATAGATATTTCACATTTTTTTAAGTACAAATATTTTCCTTCTAATCCTGATTTTATATTAAGTGACAATTTGCACACATCTTGTAGCAATGATTTTCTAATTTAAAAATAGGCTACAAGGTGTGGACTAAATGCAAATCATCATAACTTTAAGTTCGCAAGTCTGAAAAAGTGAAATGACTTTGATGTGCTTTTGCTGCCAGTAAACTATTATTATAAACAATATAATGCTTATAAAAACAAAATAGCTGAGCAGTAACCTTAGGCCTACTACTTGACTTACTAAAGCAATGTTGTTATTCAATAGCGACATTGATCTGAACCTGTCAGAGGACTGGGATTTGCGCCGTGTCATCACTGCTTAAAGATGGATGACCTTCTCATCGACAATTTGGAAGAGGACGCTGCTGCTGCTGCTGTTGTGCCTCATACTAGTGCAATCGCTGATAAGAAGAGCCATCAGTCAAAAGTCAAAATTGGAACATCACCCACCAATAAGCCTGGTCCTTCAACCGCCGAGAGTAGAGATGCGCTGCCGACGGAGAGTGGCGCTTCAGAATTATGTTCAGAGACAATTGTCACAATGTACACGTCGGACATTCAGTCGACGGAAGTATGTTCCTTTCCTGGTCGACAGACAAGCGCGGGACTCTATTTTTCAGGTGCGTCCGAGGCAGAAAGCAACGTGAAGTGCGTCTTAACAACCATTCTCTTTCTTGCCGTTGTAGCCGCCATCATCGTTGTGGCAGTATTTAAAAACCCTGGCATGTAGGTGCATATTTAATAGCCTAGTTCTGTTTGTTATATTAATGCTGCATTCCTTTTGCTTTTCTTTTGTCGTCTGATGTTAAAGATCTGGAGGTACTCAAATCATTCATCTTACATATGTATGTGAACATGTGTGTGACTTATGGGCTTTCCGCATCTATTTGCATAATCGCAGAAGGTCGTCAGAAGTGTTGGCTGTAAGTCATTGTGTTATGCATCTACACATGTTCTTTAGCTTCAAATGTCACTCCAAATTTGCCAGTTACACCTCAAATCCAAGGTATGTGTAATGCCAGTGGTTAGATTCATGGAGAGTGAAAGAGATGGAGAAGATGACTGATCATTGATTATAATTTATTATCAGATAGAAAAAGTATAGGTCAAGTGTTAGCTTCAGTATGGCACAGGCATGATATAACTTGCTAATAGTTTGTTCATAAATGACGTCTACATAATATTTCCTACTTTTGAACATTCTGTGGGTTAGGGGCAATATTATCAGCATTCCTCACCACCCTAACCTGCTGGAGATTTGCATTTTCTTGGCTACTCGGTTGATCGTTGAAAGACACGTCAAACAGGTTATGGTACTATTGATACTGTGCCCATAAGGGGACCCAACAGAGCTGTAGTCCGGAGCAGCCTGTGTTGTAGTACACTTGATCAGGTGCTATAGGAATCCTTGAATGAATAGTAATAATAGTAATAAAGTGGTGTGCTAGTAGTCATTGGTTAGTGGCCACTTCTACAAACATTAATATAGCAAGCCCAGCCCAGCTGCATTGGCCTTTCAGCATGCATTGATTAAGTTATTGTATGATCATCATGTCAAAGTGTTATACTGTTATTTTATTGTATTTACCGATTTCTAAAGCGCCTCTCGCAGTACAACCTAGTCAGAGGCGGCTCAGAAGGTTGTTGTAGTGCTCTTATGTTTACCAGGGGCCAGAGTTCTTCAGCCCAAAATGTTTGCCTAAATAGTGCATGCTTAGTCAATGTTACTTTAAATTATCTTCAGATCAGCATCTATTTTATTTATGTAGCTCAATTAACAATGTGAATGTTATCCAGTGTAACTGATTTAATTTTGGAATATTGTCTTGTTATTCTTCCTGTTTATGTAATTCTGGTTGTATATATAGTAATTTCTGTCTCTTGTAGTTTTGTCTGGATTGTGTGTATGTGTGTGTGCTGGCATATAATTTTCTGGATTAGTTTTATATAAGTTTACAATGGTTGAAACATTTTACAGGTGGTTGTTGAGGTGTTGGCATTACTGTTTCTGACATTTTATTCTCAGCTTCTCTGCTTTCTTCACTTCTCTTTTCTCGGTCCATCTTTTTCTGCTCTGTCTAGTCTTCAGATTATAAGTATTCTTTAAATCTACAACTTACTTATGTTGCGTTCAATTCGATAACTTTCTTATTTACAAATGCTTTATAATCTATAATTTGCGATTTTGCATTGATGTTCTCTGAGCATCAGTACAATTTTAACTCTAAAGCGCTAATGTTTCTTGGATATATTTTATACTGCATGTTACTTGTAAGCAAGAATAATTTGCGATTTTGAATACCATTTTGATTTAACAGCTGTGAAATTTCCTGAAATCAAAGTTATTCTGACTTTGCAATGTCTGTCTTTAACAAATTAGGCCTAAAAAATAATGCTGTGTTTCCGGTAACCCGACCGAGTCACTGTTTTTGTGGCAACTCAAATAATTTTGTAAAAATATTTTTATTGAAAAGTTTTTAGATTAAAAAAGAAATGTGAGGCACAAAATTGGACTTCTATCACTAATCAAAAAATCAAAACTCAAATAAAGTTAAAAATGTGAAGAATGGCAAGCTTCATATGGAAAAGTTCATGGGCACCCGCAGCATAGGTCAAGGGGGGTCGTGTGACCCCCTGAAAATATAATATACCAGTGTTTTAAACTTGGATTTGGTAAGTGTTCAGAAACACATTTCAAAATTAATAAACATTTTGAACAAGCATTGACAAAAATGCGGAAATTCATTTCAAGCTTCAAGTATAATATGCGAAAGTTGTCACTATTGCACAGTCAATATAGATATTGAAATGAAGGCCAATGCGGAATGCAAGTAGCAATCTTGGGAACACGCATGGCAACAGTGAAGACTACTTCAGGCAAACAATACCTTATATCGTCTATGACGAACCGTTTCTCTAAGACAACAGTTCCAAATTGCATTTATTCACACTCTGGCCTGCATTCATGCCATGTAGTCTTGATCGTGATGAGTTCAAGAACAGCATTCCTGTGAATCTTGATCAGTGGTTCGTTCAATAGAATATAGGCCTATAGGTGGTCCAAAAATGATCTTTCTATGTTTTTACTTATTATTTCGGTCAAAAATAGGAATTTTCAAATATTGTACAGGCTGAAAGGCAATTCATATTTAGTTATAGCTGCCAGATTTCCCCAAAATATTTCACACAGAACAAAGTTATTCAACTTTTAATGACGTCACCCACTGTTTTGTATGCCACAAATAATGTTTAACAGTTTTCTGCTATTTGTTCCTCCAAAAGTAAATATTTTCAATGAAATTTTTAGACGCTTAAAGCTAATTCATATTTACATAATAACCACCAAACTGCATCACAATATTTCAAACGCAACAAAAGTTGCAACACTTTTAGCGAGTCCACCTACTGTATTCTGATGATTCAAACAAATGTAGTGCATCAAACAATACAACCAAAAGTGATGTAATATTTGTTGATTTTTAAATGTTTTTATGAACTTTACCATTACCCAGACTCTTCTCAATAATCGATTTGTTATATTAAATTATATAAATAACTGACTGAGAGAGTGTAGGGCCCTACTTATTTCGTTTGCCTATATATAGTCATATATATAGCAAATGAAATAAATAATAGAGTATTACGTAAAGACAATTTGAATATTACCCAACTCCAGCAGCGACCCCCCTGTAAAAAATCCTGTGGGCACCCATGAAAAAATTGAAACCAAAGTCACTGATATAGCTACAGGCTTAAGCCACAGTTCATCCGAATGTGCTGTAGTTAAGTGCAAAATGGTGAAATAGAATTGTATAAAAAAATATTTTCATACCTACCTACCCTTTTTTAAACATCTATTACCGGAAACACACTATTCATTTCATTTTGTGTAATGTTATAAGTTGAATCAAACACATTCTGTGAGTGATGCTTGGGTTTTAAGCTATCGGTCGGAAGAACATTGGGTCCATTTTATGTACAGTATGGTCAGCATTCACATTGTTAAAGTCTTCAATATCAGGCGATATGGTAGTACAGTGTTCCGGTGATTTGCAGTAAGGCAGCTAATAGCAGCCATCAATTTCTCTGAGTTTTATAGAAGGCAATTGCTTATTTCATAATTCCTGTAATTTCGCACTGCATATTTTAACTTTGAACACATATAAAGGGATTAAAGGTACATAACTGCATTTTGAAAAAACTGTTCTCCCACAAAGTATATATCCAAAATCCATGTAGGCAGATTTTAAAAGATAGCTTTGGGAGAATCACCGAAAAAGTGAACTGCTCTGCGACAGGTGTTAATTAGTGCAACCTGGACTGAATTTTCACATGCTTGAGACTGGACAGATTCAGGCATCCTCCGACCAGGGAATATATGGCCAAGGTCGCAAATGTTCACACTAGTTTTATAATGTATAATTGTATCCACCTTAGGTCAGTGCTTAGCTAAGGTTGGCTCACCCACCCAACTTTGAAATACTTGTCATGCCTCTACCTCTGACAGTCGCAATGTAGGACCAACTATACAGCTTCCTGTGTCCGTAAGGAGAAAACCTGCTTAGTAACTGTCATGGTGTACTGCTCTCATAGCTAAAATATAACCCAATAGAAAGGCACAGGAAGAGACCGTTCCATTGTATGAAACTGAAATTGGCCTATTGAATATTTTGATGGCAATGCAAACAATGAGGCCCGTGCACTGACAAACATGCATGTGATTCAATAGGCATAAAAGTCCATTTCAGTGCACAGCCAGAATTTGAACTGTATCACGACATATATTTTAAACTGTGAGCTGGCAACTCCAGGGCTTGTAAATATTATCCGATGAATAAACATTTTCAAAGTATTAAAAAATTGCAGTTCATACAATATCGGTAACTAATACAGCCGCATGTGCAGGACATTATGAAAAATACATAAAGGTGCTCACTTTGTCTTGATACGTACAGTACCTGTAGAATACATAGTACATAAGGACTAATATTAAAGACTAATGCATAGTCTGTGGTGGATACAATGCTTTCGTGTATGGAAATATCACAACTAGCAAGAAAAACATGCACTTTTCTTTTTGAAATGAGGCCAAACATTGCCAACAAGACCTGTTCACTTGCATCAGAGGACATTCAGGACAAGAATGTTTTCGTTTTTAGTCAACTGGTGCAAACTAACTGTGCAAAAGAATATTCCGATTTGGAAATGGAAACGTTTATTACCACAAACTTTCAGAAGCACATAATTTAAAACAGATGAATCACATTCAGAAATTACTCCTGAAGAGGAAATCACATTTATACAATATTGCATCAACCTATCAAATATCAAAATGTAAGAAATGAACATCAATATCTGTGGCAATTGCAAGTTATGTGTTGAGATGCAGAAGACAATATTTGCCCACTTAATAGACATTAGAACAACTGTGAGTCTGCTCAGTCTGGTCTGTAAACAGGAATTTTGACCTTGGCATGGCAAGCAAGTTTCAAAACCCATTTGGTTAATACCTGTTAATAATATTTAATATCTTCTTTATTATACTCCTTCAAAACGTCATTTGACATATAGAATCAATCATATCGGCTTATACAGAGTTAGGTCCTTGTTTCACATCCAATTTCTGAGGACGATGCTCATCTTTTATGAAAAATGTTTAAAGAAAGCTAGAAAGAACATAACTTTAGAGGTAAAAAAAGAGAGTAAGATCATTAGTCTGTGCAAATCTTTCAATTACACCAAAGTTCATTCCTAGGCTTGGAATTGTAGTACACTTTGACCAAAGCCAGAACAATGTGACCGTTCTTACATTACTGGCTGCATGTTTCGTCAAGTAAATGTCCATTCACATGTAAAGCAGTGGGATTCTAACTCAATACTTTTCATCATACAAGTCAAAGCAATTTACAAATAAAACATATACATTAAAACCATAATGCCTTTACAAAGCAGTAATCATATCACATAAAGAACTTTGTATAATCAATCATTTAACATGGTGGATATGTAAAATACAATTTTGTCAATTTAATCAGTACTGTTAAATGCTGAAAATACAGAAAATCACTAACATCCCAGAATAACATTTTGATTTTACAGCACATTCTGAATACTGTGATATCTTAGATAAAGATAGCTGGGCATGACGTATTCAAATGTTGACAATTGTCAAATAGGCTGAAATCTTGTAATCTTTTGGCTTGAAACTGACTTTGTGCAGTTCAGATAATGTTAAGATGTTGTGATTCGCTAATTCCATATTTCTCCTTGTTGGCCTCAAACAAATCTATCAGGTGCTTCACGTAGTTACTGTGTACTTCACCAATTTGTTCGTTGGTCGGTTCGCTAAGATGTGGAACATCCAATGGACTACCAACTAAGAAAAAATAAACAAATTCGTTAGCATATTTATATTTTTAACTTTTTTACATTCTACAAGCCAAATTGCAAACAGGAAACGAAGCGTTTAGAACCCGATCTAGAATGGAGCAATAATCTATACAGCTACATATAAATACACGAAGAATGGTCCAGGTAACCTTGACAGCTTTAAAGTGCTCTAGTACTTAAATAATAACTGAACTTCTGTTCCGAACTTAGTCAGCAGGCTATCTTTATTAAAATGTCAAAACAAGGGAGCAGCAACAGCGCTGTGACCTATACAATGCACTGTATAATTCAATTGGGCCACTTGCATTTGTATGGACCAGCTGCCAAACCTCCCTTTGTCACTCTTAAACCGATACCACAAGGGCAATTAGCTGTTAGAATAATTTAAGCTTTTAAAAGAATATTCCTTCCAGAACTGTCACCTTGCGCTGTTAGTTCTTTAACCTCAAGCGACCATCATGATGAAGCTTCTCCATTTCTTTCTTTCTGATGTTGCATTAAGTTCTGCCAAATTCATTCCAGTTGTTTCGTGTATCTCATCCATCCATTTTTCCTTGGTTGCCTTTGTTTTCTCCCTCCCTCTCCACAAGCCAACATCATTTTCTTTTCCAATCCATCTGATCTCATAGGGGCCTGTCCATTTAGTATGTACGCATGGAGGGGGGTCGCACAAAATGGTACAATCCCTTAAGAAGTTGTATCAAGTGTTTTGGTATTCCCATTGCTATCAAGGTTTTCCACATCAATGGTCTAGGTACAGAGAAAAAAGACGCAATAGCAACAAAGCTGTCGCAGTTGGCAATAGCAGGCACATGACAGCATAAGAATATGCTTGGAAAAGGAGAGAGTGTAGAAGATAAGAGAGCAGCAGTCACACGACAGAATCATTGGCAGACTGCACGAGTTTAAAGTTCAGCATATTTATTCGCTGCACTAAACCAAGGAATGTGCAACTTACCAACTACGTTGATAGGCCTTCGATACGGAAGAATACCGAAGTTGTAATTGAAGATTCCTCGTCCATGAAAAAACGGAGGTGAGAAAGAAAGCCACTTCATCATTTTTGTCTGAAACCTACGCAGCAGGGAACCAGCTGGATTTGCACATTGGTCATAGAGATCGTTTTCGCCGAATGCAAAGACTGGAACGAGAGCAGTCCTAAAAATTAAATTGTACGCGTCAGTACAGCTTTGCAGCATCTTACAATATTAAATACAACTCAAAAACAATGTAGCAAGCTGTCATAGCACACATGCCTAACTTCAAATGGTTGTAAATCAGAGGTTCTTAATCAGTGTGTTCCGACACACTAGCGTGTAGCAAATTGACCGGCGAGATGTAACAATGGTTGTATCGCAAAGAATTGGTGTGTCGCGAACTCTCACAGCATGTGTCCACCATTCTTTCAGTCCATGACTTACTTACGTCAGCAATATAGCACTCATTCATGCAGCTATTTCGAAGCTTCATTGGCCCAATAGCGTCTCATTCATGAGGCTAGTGAGAGGGGTTCCCAACCTCAGTACCGATAAATAGAACAGTCTTAATATGAAAGATAAGAGTTTGAAGAGTTCTAGGAAGCCAGCAAATAGCCAAAGGTAGGCTGTTCCAGATCAAAGGGCAAAAGCTTAAGACCCTCTGAGACCAGTGGCATAGCCAGAAAACTTTTCGGGGTTTCCACTGAATGTCGTTGGAAAATTTCCAAATTTTCATCCAAACATATGATTTCTCTTTAGAAAAGTGTAAGACCACCTCCTAAGTACACCTCTGACTGTCAGTGACTGACACTTACTTACCCATGTCGTAGAGCCATGCGAGAAAATCCTTTGCGGTTGGCAAGGGTCAAGGTGAAACTACCAGGTCGAGCCTCGAGAGCTTCGGATGCACCTCCAACAACTAGGATCACAGCATTCCCTGTACCCTCCTTCGTCAACAGCCAATCCATGCTGCTTTTGCTGCAAGGACAAACTCCTACAGAATTAAAAAAACTTTAAGTTGAGGACAAATTAATATGAAATCTAGTTAAGTGCAACTTTAAAGAAGCACCAGATAACATATGCTGGCAAAAAAACAGAAATTCAACTATGCTAATTTATTGGGTTTAACAGAAAACAAAAGAACTGTACAGCAAGACATGTTTGTTATTTAGGTGTAAAAGACCTATTAAAGAACCACGAAGACTAGCTGTCAAACGGGTTTAGCGATATGTCACTTGTATGGTGTAAATAATGAAAATAAGGAAGTAGTTAATAGTTACATAGATCAAGAAATATGCTATAAATGCAAAAAATTATAAATTTGACTTATACTCCAAGTCATAATAGTAGAAATCTGAAGGATGTAACGTTGAGATTCCCGATGAACACTCGCGGCCAATTAAATTGGCAGGCACGTAACTAGCGTTGGGCTTGGGGGGGGGGGCGGGGAACGAAGTTCAAGCCCCTCCCAACGAAAATCAAGAAATTAGTATTTTGTAAGGACACTGCAAATGCAACACACACAATTTACATTTCAGCTGTCTTTCAACATCTTGATCTCTGATATCGGGCTATTAGGGCCTAGGCCATTGATTATTTTCTCAGAGACTGAGATATTATTAGATGCATCGACTGCCACTCTTTCACTTCATTTCAAAATTCAAAGGCAAGTAACGAGGTACAATGTAACCGTAGGCCTATTCACCATTGGGATTGTCATAATTTTTGGGTGGAGCATACCTGTAGGCCTAATAGTAATCTTTGCCGAACTGAGCTTGGAAACCATTGGGGGCATTTTTAACTCCAGTTATAGTTGGAGACTTGGAGGGTCAAAATCAGCATTGAAAAATTGGAAGTATCTACAGGAGCCCAGAATGTACTCCATTTGACATCAAATTACCTGCCTCAGACCCCGCTAGGTCAATTTATCACTTACGTGCATGGATGTGCAGCATTTGTGGAGGAAAACATTTGGGAGCGTTTTCAAGCCCAGTTAAAGTTGGAGAGTCAAAATCAGCATAGAGAAATTGGAAGAAAATAGGAGCCCATAATGTACTCCATTTAGCATCAAATTAACAAATTTTTCTGGTTCCTGCTGGGTCAAAATATCACTTATGGGGATGCAGGAATAATCAAAACCATAGGGGGCGCTTTAAGCCCCAGTTATAGTTGGAGAGTCGAAAACAGAATAGAAAAATTGTAAGTAAATAGGACCCCAAAATGTACTCCATTTGGCATCAAATTATCGAAATTTCGCTGGCTTCTGGGGCTCTGCCCCAGGTCCCGCTGGGAGTTTACAATGTTGAAAACATTTGGGGGCGTGTTTGACACCAATTAATAGTTGGAGTCAAAATCAGCATAGAGAATTTGGAAATGAATATATGATCCCAGAATGTACTCCATTTGGCATCACATAACCAAAATTTCGCTGCTTCTGGGGACCCCACTGGGTCAATATATCACTTAACGGGGACGTTGCTCTAGTCAAAAACATTTTGGAGTGTTTTTAACCCCAGTTACAATTGGAAGGCCAAACTCAAAATCAGCATAGAAAAATTGGAAGTAAAGGAGCCCAAAATGTACTTCATCTGGCATCAAATTATCAAAATTTCGCTGGTTTCTGGGGCGAGCCCCAGACCCCGCTGGGGGAGTTTGCAACGCTCCCTCAGACCCCCTAGTCGTTAGCGGCCATGTTCAAGACTTAACTCGACTTAACCCATTTACCGCCGCTATAAGAAATAGCCACTTCATTGAGCTGTAACTGATAGTTGGTTATCGACATGAGGCTAATAGATCATATTTCGTTTTCTATTTACCGGAAGTTGCGTTTTCGCAATGTCGGCAGAAAACATGAATTTGTGCTACACAGCAACGTTCTATAAACTAAATCAATTGCACTAGTGTTCATTTCAGTATAACTTTTATTTGTCTATTTTAAAAGATTTCTTTCAGTGATATTTCTGTGAACTGTAATAGAAACTGAAACGAAAATCATGAATTTCCATTAACGGTAACGAAAATTATTTGCAAAACGGAAATTGAATAGAAACGAAAATTAAAAATGTCAAAACGGAATAGTAATAGAAACAATAATTAATTTCTGAACGGAAATGGTTGAAAATGCGTTTTAAAAATATTTCTTTGCATTTCTGTTGAACTAGAATTTGTAGCATTTGGTACTTGTGTATCTTTCGGTACTTATGCGAACCATTTATTCTTGTAATTTTCAGCTGAACAGCCTTTTATGGATAACATAACAGAGCATACATATAGGTAGGGCCTACCTTATTGCTCACATGATGACATACGATCAAAATATTAGATACAGATAAATTCGGTTTGTTCTATGAACAATGGAGACTATGCTCTCCCTTTGTGACTGTTAACTACCGGACGCAGAAACAGAATGAGCCGGATCCTGGAGATGAGTTTTTGTTAAACTGAATAAACAACTTGTGAATTAATTCATGGGCCACTGGGTATTGTAAGCATTTAGTTGCAGTTCTTCTTTATGTTCTCTGCCTTCCAGCAGGTTCGTATGTCCACTGACGCCATTTTTCTCTGTTCTGTGCTTCTCTTTTCAGTCCACTGTATCCCTCCTCGTCCATCATCCAGTCCAGCAGCATTGTTCTCGGTCTACCACGTGTTCTCTTCCCTTCCATTCTTCCTTCGATGATGTCTCTAAGTAGGGTGTCACTTCTCAGGATGTGTCCAATCCATTTCCTTTGTCGTCCGCGTATAGTGCCTATCAGGGATCTTGTTTCCTCTACCTGTTGCAAGATTTCTTCATTGGTTCTACGCTCCACCCAGCTGACTCTTTCCATTCTGTGCCAGATCCACATCTCAAAAGCCTCTAGTCTTTTTATGTCGTCTTTCCGCAATGTCCACGTCTCTGAGCCGTACAGGACAACACTCCACACCAATGTCTTTACCATTCTCTTTTTTAGTTTCCTGCAGTGGTGCCTATAAATTTGTAGAGACAAGACATTGCAGGAATAGTGCTTCTAGTTACGCTTGTCATCTGAAAGCATAAATCATTAGACTGTTTCTTGTGGTCTATCAATGCAAGAGCCATATAGACTTGTCTATGTAGATAGTGAAACTGAAGCTAAAAATATTCAGCAACGAAAACGGAAATTATTTCAAAACTAAACGAAAACGGAAATTATTTCAAAACCGAAACTGTAATAGAAACGGAAATTATTTCATAACTGTAATAGTAACTGTAATAGAAAGTATAAAGACAATACTTAATAGAAACTGAAACGGAAATTATTTTCAGAACTGAAATATCACTGATTTCAATAAACTCCTTTACAAGTGCACTACTACTTAGAGGCGCTCCTGACTACAGCGCTGATACTGAGTCGGAGTTAACAACCCGAAGCACCTAATTTACAGTGATTTACTATGCGATCTATGGTAGAAGGTTGAGTGCATATGGGACTCTTTCATCGATCTTATATTTTTCATACCATTTTCTCACCCATTATTGACTTCCTTCAGCAACATTATCTTCTGCAGTTAGCCTTTAAGCTGCAATGGAATGACAAGTTAGAAGGACATTAAAGAATTTGATATCAGTATTGCAGGTGCAAGAGCACTCAGCAGGAGTCATCTGAAAACGAAACAGTCTTATTTGTCTTCTGAAGCAATCAAGTTTAAAATTGCATATGGCACATCATGACACTCACCCAAAGACATAGCATATTCTCTGTTCACAGGAAGAAGAAACTGGTAATTCAATGAGAGCAGCGTTGAACGTAATCCAGGATACATTTCCTCAAAACCTCCAGCAGCCGTGCTAAAGCTGAGGAAGGCACCGTAGGCCATGATTCCATGAGGATGGTACAGAAATATGTAGTTTCTGGATGGATCGAGCTCTGCAGTTTTGATTAATCGAATTGGAAAGTAGTCACGGAAGTAATCCCAGACACGCCAGTTCCGTACCCATTTCATGCGTCGTCCTCCACGTTCTGGAGTACGAAAGTCATAAACATACCAAACAAGATATATCGCTGACAGAAATGCCAGCTGGGAAAACAGGAGATACACAAATATAAGAGCACCTATCAACCCAAGAAAGAGAAAGGTCAGAGTCCACTGCAAAACGGAAAATGTCTGAAGCCGTCGAACCTTTGGTATGTTGAAGAAATCCACAAACTGGATTCCAAACAATGATCGAGGCATCACAAGAAACTGTTCACCTAAAGGACAACAAAAGAATGCATTTAGCTTCTGCACGACTTGAATAGCTTTTTCAAACCAGGAAGGATTGTTGCAAAATATTTAAAACTGTCACTGCAACAAGCACATGGAAAATACATGGCTAATGGATCGTCTTTCTCAATAGCCACTACTATGAGCCAACTCATCAAGGACCATTGGGCAAAAACCCACACTTTAGAAGTTTGAATAAAGCTTAGACATTTTCCTGCCACAGAACCAGTTCTGGACTCTTGGAGCAGCCAACCTTCCTGAACAACCTTTCATTGACCCTGATAATTTAATGTACGGTAACCAAAATGTCTATCGTAGCTTTAAAAAACTGCAATGGTAATTATTTCATCAATTTAATAATTTATGGAATTAACTGCCTTTCCCCCAACCTTGACCAACAATAGGCCTAATTCTTGTCAGAGTGTCTATAAAATATTGTAGTTCTGTCACTTTTGCCTTTGAAAATACGCAAGCACTACAAAAATCAGCCCAGAATGGATCGTCTGTCAAGGTCGCATAAATAATTATTTATGTTCAACGAGGTGTATCTATACACCATTATGTATCATTATGTATTATCATTATGTATGTATTATCATTATGTATTATTATTATGTATTATCATTTATTAAAAGTGTGGTTATGGTTATGGTTATCATTATGTATCATTATGTGTGTCATTATAATGATCTCTTTGTTTATATTGTTAATATTACTATTTCTTTAATCATACCGAAAATGGAACTCCGATTCTCAATTTGTAATGCAATATACCTGCCGCACTGTCACACCTGAGATCGACGCGGCATAAAGTTAAGAAGTGGAACGCTCAACCACTTGACCAATCCTAACAAATCTTATGACAATGTTAGAATGTCCTAAAACGCTCGTGTCAACAATCGTTACACGCATGCCTAATACAACCGTCACGATGTCCGTAATTTACCAGTTAGATTAATAAACAATAATAGCAACGAACGCAACGAGCACAGCTGACCCAGCTTCGCTTCCTAGAAGTATGACGGAATGTATAAAGTACAGCGCTACAAAATGTAGCTTGTTTTGCTATCATTTTGAAGTGTCATTCAGCGATCAATGATCATCATAAGCGAAAATGATAAATGAATAGAGGCGCTGCTAAAAATAGAGATACGCTGGTTCTCTGTTGTACCACAGACTTATTTAAAAATTTATAAAACGTAGCCAAAGACAGCAATAATAATCATTAGTCATTACTAAATTATCTGATTGTCATTCGTAGTAGAATAGTAGATCCACAACGTAAACTTTAATAACTAATTATGGGCCCATATATTACATATTATGTTCTTATAGCCTACCTCTTATAGCTTTGATCTGCTCTACAGTCTACGCTGTAAGTCCCTCGTATCTGTAGCCTACATAATTGACTCGGGTCTTCCAAGTTCCAGCGAAGAAGTAACATAACTATTATAATTTACATATTAATGCTGTTATGTAGGTGAAGATGTGTAACCTAGTAACATGTGTGTTAAATGGGTTTTATTATTGCTCGCGGAAATTGCATCGTGTAGCCTAGTGGGCTACTGTTGCATACGCATAATGCAATATGTCTGCTCATCTACACAGCGTTTCGATAAAAGTAGCTTGATAGATAGTGTCACAATTAAGTTTATAACTCGGTCCAGATCGACGTCTAAATTAATTTTGCCTGAATTTTTAAAATAAATAACAGAATAGCCACAATATAAAGCCGTTTGGAAATATTCGGGAGATTGCAAAGTTTATGAACGCTTGAAATGAGCAGCAAAGATTTCAGGAGGTAGCTAGGACGTTAAAGTAGGCATAGCCTACGGTACTGAAAAACGAAACTTTACAACATGCAAGAGCTACAATCTTAAGGAAACCTACTGTCTCGGCTGTCATTTTTTGGGGTGTAAATAACAAAGAAAGTAAGAAACATTTCGTTTGGGCTAACAGAAGAAAATACAATCTTAATTAAAGTATTGCTGCAAGAAGAGGGTTAATGAGTTTTCTAACAGAAGTTGATTTCTGTCGTCTTTGAATAAACTGTTGAAGAATGTCTATCTTTTATCGGGACACATCGTATATAGATACGTAGGACTGGTGTCTATAATAGGCCAAGTATAGGCTATAGTCCATGTATTTTTGGTGTTTGCAACTGTGCATTTTCCAGGTCATCATCTGCTGCAGCACGCGTGTGCTGTGTTTATCTACAGAAGGAATAGAAAGAGCAGGAACTGGAACTGTTCGTAGGCTACGTCACTTTGTAGGCACTATACAGACCCGGCCGGTTTTTATGTTGGGCATATATCTTTGCAGACATTTCGCATGGAATTTGTTCCCTAAAGTCGGTCAAATGTTAGTTAAGCAGCGCCACACGCGTGGCCTTTCATCAGAGGTATTTTTAACTTGCCTATAAGTATAGGCCTACTTAGGGGAAGCTGGGGTATAACGGGGCACTTAAGGCGCTTTGAAGTTTTCGTGATATGGTAAATAAAAATCCAAGACTTTCTTGCACTCAAACTATACCAGGATATATAAAGTACAGTATAAACTATAATAATTTACTTTGGCGTCACCCAGATTAAAGATAATTCTATCC
>JAQFXW010000576.1:0-18011 GCA_034693945.1 Dendrobaena attemsi
GCAGCGCTCGAGAATTGGCTGTTGCTTTGCGCTTGGCCTCCCTGAGCGCTCTAGAAGTTTCGAGATTACGATTACGAAGTTAGCCTGATGAAACAAGTTAGCCTAATCGGCAAGTTAACCTAATCAACAGATTGGCCTGATTGATGAGGCTAGATGTTTGTATCTGAGGGTCGTTCTTGGCCTAATCTATGACCGATGACAGTGTAGATGTCCACAAACGGATTAGTGCTGCTGATGCCAAAAATCCCAAATAGTAATAATGCTGACTAGGTTGAGGGAGGACGACCGTTAACTAGTGTCTGCTAGTAATGAACAGTACAGGTATAGGGCGGTGATGTCGCCTATCTAATAATCTGACTGAGTTGACAGGCAGTAGGCAGTGTTGGACATGCTTTGACAGAATGTGAACAGTAATTGCTATTTCAGGAGTATATTGAGGATGTTTATCGTGAATGTGTCTAGCTTTCTTGGATTCAAGATGGCTGGTATGAGTGAGGGCTCCATCTTACTCTGCACTTGGCCATGGCAGATTTATGGCGACAAAAATTGGTTCTGAATCATCATTTTCTGTAATAAAGTGGTGGTGAGGCATGACTGATTTTGATTATTGTTGTACATTTTGAATCCTGTGTAATATGTTTATATGAGGCTGGTTGTTGTTGTTATCTTTGTTGTTATTGCATCCATTGTTGTTGTTCTGTATTTGTTGCATTGTGTAATCTCTTAGTCCTTATTCTTCTGTTTGCAGATGAGAACTACTTTTATTAATGAGGACTGGCTGACCATGTGCAGAGAAAAAGGAGAGAGAGAGAGGGAGGTTGAGGTCGTCTTGTATTTGAACTGGGCTGCCTTGTTTACCATCTGTCCCTTCTGTGCTGTGTTGTTGACAATTGCTCGGTCTTGGTCTCCTTCCCTGCTTGGCTGGCCCCTTGCTCTAGCTGACCAGCCGATGATCTCACTGTGTGGGGTGGCCAAGGGGGCTACTGCTTTGTTTATGGAGGGAAGGGTGGTCAGTGAGTCACCTCCAGAGGCTGGACACTCCTAGGGTAGTTCAGGTCAGAGGGTGTATGGTAAGAGGGAAGGGGACAAAAGATGCCCAGCTGGCCTTCTTTCCTTGTGCTCAAGACTGACAGTCTCTTTCTTGACTTGTTTAGCCAGGGCCCAGGGTGATGAGATGTGTCAGAGGTAGTGATTATGGTGATTAGAAGAATGGCAGTGCTGATTATCTGAAAGAAAATCTAGCAGCCTTTGTTATATATCGGCTTTCTATACCCGGGGTCCACGGCTGTAACAATGGAAGCCCACATTTCAAGGTTGAGCTTGCTTGACTATGGCTCAGAGTAAAAGTCCTTGATGCAACATATTATGTTTAGTCTACCCAGATCATGAATTTAGCCTTTCAGGTTTGAAGGCTTGCAAAGTTTCTGATGAATTTATATCAAGTCCTAAATTTGGTCTCATCTAAAAACACTATGACGGGATCAATTCCTTAATTAAAGTCATTATCCAAAAAGAAGAAAAATTGAATGCTTTCTAAGAATTCGTCTAAACTTCAAGGGTAGACCTACATGTAGTTTATCGACACGAACACACACACGCCCCACACACAACCACACACGCACGCACACAAATGTACAGATTACATAATTATTAATTATGTCATAACTCTGAAATTTTCTGGAATAGAAATCGTGATGTTGAATTTTAGGTAGATGGGACAAATCCTTTGTGACTGAACCTTCTGGGTCAACTCTGTTTTCTGTAGCAGTTTACTAGTATGACTGACCCGCCTCCATAAACCAAGAACTGCTGGTGTTTTTATCACTCGTTGTTGTTGTTGTTGTTGTTGTTACTAATTCAGTTGCACTGATTTTATCACTCTGTTGAATCGTCATTTTCTTAGCGAATGTGCAACAACAGTGTGACTAGAATTTGCATTTGTTGGGTTTATATCAGTTAGTGAAATCTGTTGATTGTGGCTTTGTTGTGCACATGAATGCATATATATATATATATATGTATATATGTTTCTGTTGGGTGATTAACAAAGATCCATTGAGTCCATACGAGCGGCTAATATTATAAACAGAAGTCTGGATTAAATTATGAGAGATAATTGAAAATCGACCCCAGTGGATTTGCTGAGTAGCAGCAGTCGGGAAATTAAAAGTGAACTTAGTGACTGTGGTGCCAGCAAAACAGATGACTACAATATGTGACTGGAGACATTCAGTGGCTGAGGACATTCACTGGGCATTCAGTGGCTGAGGACATTCACTGGCATTCAGTGGCTGAGAACATTCATTGGGCATTCAGTGGCTGAGGACATTCATTGGGCATTCAGTGGCTGAGGACATTCATGGAGCATTCAGTGGCTGAGGACATTCATGGAGCATTCAGTGGCTGAGGACATTTATAGTTGAGGGCAGTCATAGTCAACAAGCTTAACTTTGACTTGGTTTACTGATGAATGAATGATGACGTCCAGTCAAATTAAACATGATGTTGGTGTACATCACTTGCTGTACAAGAAGGACAGCATCCCTCTAGCAACTGACAACAACCCCATTAGCAGCCGCAGCAGCAGCATACTTGGGAGAGAAATTACTACTGATGTGTATACATGGGGCTATAATGTCATTTGCTGTCCAGCCTTTCTTTAAGATCTTTTGAACTTGTTGTTGTGGGAGCATTACAGGGAGCCAGTAATTCTTGGATAATTTTCACTAACAACAGCAACATGTCCGGATTTGTTATTTTCCAGCTTATGACTTTAATCTTTGTAATAACAGCTGTCAAATGGTTGTTTTGTCTTGCTGGGCTTGTTTGTAACTGAACAATTATTTCAGTAGCAGTGCGTTAAAACAGAAGCGATTATTTCTTTCATGAAATAATTAATTACTTGACAAACAATTTAGTTTACTCATCTTTGACATTGGTTACATGTCAGGTGAAATATTTCTGATTTATTCAATTAGACCAGCTTATTAGCTAACTGGAACCTTGTTTAACAGATTACAAAATATGAATCCAGTTTATCAGGTTTTCAAGTCAATTTATTCTCTCTCATTACCAAATTATTTTAATAATGACCTCTATCTCTTTTCCGGTTTGAGTTCAGTATAATGCATTGTAACTGAATGCTCTTGTGATAGTATCGTTAAAGCAACTGTCCGAGAAATATTCGTTGACCTAATAGTGTTAGAATTCGTGCAGTGTAGTTGGTTTCTGAAAACAGCAAAGTACAAACAGCAGCTGACAAGTCACCCATGACAGGACCTGACATTCAAATGGAGTCAAAGCTGAGTTTCTTCCAGATCAGCATTCCTGGTTCATGATGCCTTGAGACTTTTGACAGTTCTGCTAATACAGTTTTACTCGACCTTGGACCATGCACGGATCTGGTAGAGATGACTTGACTCGTGTGCAGATTCTTTCTCTGGTGGTCAGTCAAGTTTCTCCGCCTTCTCGGAAGACTCTCAATCTTGCATTAATGAATCTCCAAATATATAAGTTGCAGACTTGCGGTGCTTTCATGTGCGAACCACTCAGTTAGTTTATATAGATCTCAGGCTATTCAGAGACGAGGTTGGACTTTCGTGATGGCATGAAGACACTGTTTAAAATGAATTTAGAAATCAAGAATGCAGACCTGGATAATAGACATTATATCGGTCTTGTCTTACAAAAACTGTTGCCTGAATTCTGTAATTAATGAGTTTGCTTGCTGAATATGAGATTCAGTAGGACGATCCATGGGCACCTCAGATTAGATTAGATTAGATTATCAGATTAGATTGCTAGACAGTTAAATTAAATTCCTGATAAATTAGTCGTCAGATGTTCGTGCCATTACATGTAATCATTTTGTGTTTTGTCACATTGAAATCATATATTCATTGATTTTAATTGGTGATTGATTGTTCCATTGTTGTAATCATGGATGACACTGCTGGGCTGTTGCGGATCAAGTGGAGTGCTGTATTGCACTAATTGGCATTACTGGTGACATCCCAGTTTGACAAGAATGTTTATCTTCAGTAAGTTTATATGTTTGGAAGTGGGATAGTTAAAAAGTGACCTCAGCCAACTTTTAATTGCATTTCAAGTGTAGACTTGTTGTTTGATGTGGTATAATATCTTAAATCTTTCTTGTCCACTCAATGCTTAGACATAACAGAGTACTTTTAGCTTTTTATTGACAGCCTATGTTTTTCTTTATACTGAATTCTAAACATTTGGTCTGTCTTCACTCTATATCACGGTTGTACCTAAGATTTCTCTGTGAATTCAATTCAATTGCATTTCTGTTTTGTGTTTGAATCAGCAGAACAGATTTAAATTAAATCTGTTTGGGCTACTGTATAAAAAACCAGTAAGTAGTAGTTGATTTATATGGTTTTAAACTATATTCCTGTCAAGAGTAATAAATTGTGGTATGCCAGCTGAAGTTTAGAGTCAAACAGTAGCTGTAGGAGTTTTAAACTCATAATTAACTGTCAATTGAAACCATCAGAAAAATGTAATTTGGGGCCAATAGCAGGGAAAACAAAATTTCACAAGAACCTTTTGAATAATACAGAAATACCAATGGTATTTTAAAATATGAGAATCATGTTATCTGAGACAAATGATCTTACAAAGAACAAGCAAGCTACAATATGATTTGTCAGAAGAAAGATTTCATTATTAAATTGAGACTGTCATCAGTATTATAAACCATTTTTTTAACAGCTTAATGCTGCTGTTGATAAAGTATAGTGTTACTTGGCTTTCATTATTAATATTCAAGCGCTTGAAGAGTTTCTCATTATTTGTCATTATTACAATTATTGTTATTCATATTGTTATTATGTAAAAGGCATTTGTAATTGGTGTAATTAGAGACTGCAGACTCAAAGGTGCATGTAACTAGCTCATGATAAACAATACTCAAAACAGACAATTTAACGGAGGCTTCAAAAGAAAATGTCATTTTCAGAGGTTCGTGCATGTAGGCTATGAAATATTCAATAAATCTGACACATTTTTATGTCTTCCTGGTCCTTTGCAACCTTGTCCTTCACACAGAATGACAGCTGAAGCTATAAACCTAAGCAGATGAACAGCACGTTATCGAAACAATATGGAAGGTTGTCGATGGTTACAATTCAATGCTGTTATTCGTTATTAGCAGCAATGACAGTATAAATGATTTTGTAATTACAGGTAGTTGTTGTTTCGTTGTTGCTGCTGTCGTGCACGGTGATTTTTATCAAACTGAATGTTTCACACAATGGCTAAACGAAATCAGATAAACGTAGATGTTTCCAAGATAATTAATATAATAATTACATGTTTGTTGTTGTTTCTGCTGCCCCCTTGTTCCTGGTGTGCTTGAGTTTCATTGTGCTTCGTTATTGTTGCTGAGGTGCAAGGTCAGCTGCCCGAACTGACATATGTTTAAAGCACTGGTTGTTTGATCTTTTCTTTTAGTCCACTTTGATCTTGCTATTTTAAATCTCTTGCTGTCATATTAGTCTATTAAAGATTCATGTGTAGCATGGTACATGTCATTGGTCCATGTATGGTTAGTATCCGCACCTTGTAACTGATAGCCACACCTGAGCCAGAAATTAATTTTAAAACACCAATAACAACAGCAGTGATTTAACTCTTGCTTTTATATAGCTCCCTAAAATATCCTCCAACCTCAGCAGTCATCATTTATAACTTGGGTTTTTTGATTGTTTTGTTAGTGTTCTTGTTTTCTCTGCTCACTTGAAAATAGCTCAACCGTCAACTGAAACAGAACAGAGAAAAATAATGTTAGATGTGATAAGAATGGGGCATGGGTTTTGGAGTGCCATTGGGGATGCCTTCTGCATTGACAGTAGTGCTACAGAAGTTAATAATTAACATAATAATTCAGCTGCAATTTGAATCCTTCTTTCCAGCCATACTTTATCAGAATTTTGTTTGTTCACAGAGCATGTGACAATATTAAAGTCTTGCATTGCTTTAATGGATTTGAATGTTTCATCTTTCTGGAATTAGTTGTGACAAGCTGTCCATCTTAACGTTAACCATTAGGCATATCAATTACTAATTGATTTTTACTTAGTTTCTAATTGTTTCATGCTTCAGTGGAACTGTTTTCAGGTGTTATTATCTTGTCCACTGGAACATCTTAGACATTATGTGGCTTTGTCATCATTTACTGTGTGATGTAATGGCTTGTTATTAAGAAGTTGCAACTTGGCTGTAGAAACAGTCAGTGAGTGTATTAAAATTTGATATTACAATAATATTACAAGTACAATTTTAAAATAATATTACAGTTACAATCTGAGACAAGAGCTCCGCTCTCCCCCCTGCATTTTGCCTGTTGCACCTCTGTTGAGGTTATGTTAACAGCCACTTTATAAACAAAAACTTGCATTACTTTACATTACATAAAATATATATTGACTTATGCTTTTCTAAGATCAAACTACAGATTTACCGAACTCTGTCTTGGGTCGTGGACTGTCCTCATCTCATGTCTGTGTTTTTCAACAAGGCTGCTTAATCTTTCCATTCATTAAGAGTCTTTGTTTTCATAGAGAAATAAAAAATGCTAATAAAGGTGAAGACTTGTGAGGCTATAGTTTGTGTTCTGAGCGTAATGATATCACATGACCACTCTCTGAGCTATTCTGATGACCTTTGGTTTATCCATCATCATCAGTTGGACTATTGTTATTCAAATGCTAGCCTACATTAGGCATGCCGCATGCTTCTTAACTGCTCAGAGGATTAGAAAAGTAAGGTGATGTTAATAGATGCTGGTGATTATGGTAATAATAATAATAATCAGCGGTGTCATCATTATCATTTTTACTATGTGATACCTGCTATTTCTGTTGTGGTTACCTGTTCTCAGATACTAATCACATCAATAATTCTCATTTTCATTGTATTCATGAAGATAAAAATTTGCTGGTCTCAGTTTTCACAACTTTTTTCGTCGGATAATCACAGTTTTCATCGTCATTCTCATAAACTCGTGCATACGATTATCATAATCGAGTGCTGACGTTCTCACTTGCACCGATTCACTTGTGTTTATTGATTATTTACCGTTTTTAAGCAGATGCACCTTTGTACATCAATTTGGCACGGCCTTGTTCTGGCACGAACTGAGTGAAAAAGCCCGAATCCTGTTACAGGCCTTTGTTTATTTTCTGCATGGAAATTCACCATCATCCCGCAGGTCATGAATACAGCTGCTGCTGCTGCTGCTGCTGCTGCTGCTGCTGGAGTATGTGCTTGTCCGCTGCTTTGTTTGTGTTTGCCAGGATTAAGTCTCTGCTCTCCTCCTGGTCGACCGTCGTGGTGGTGGTCGTCGTCGTCGCTGTGCCTGGCTCGGCCAGCGCCCACATTGTCTCGGCTGACAGCGGAGGCAGCAACGGCAACCAACAGCGGCGGAGGAGGCATAGGCCATATCTCTATTGTGTTTATACTGTGCGTCATTTGTTTACACATTGCTGTTTCTGTACACAGTTTCTATTTACACTTGTATTAAATTGTATGAGTGTTTGCTCCAGCTGATGTGCCTTATACCGTCGGCTGTGCGTCTAAACCTAGCGCTGTTGGCGCTTTTGTTTGTATCACTTGGCATGGGGTGCGTTTTTCCATCTGCATCCATTGGGGAACTGAGATATTAACAGCTCGCTATCTTGCAAGGTCGGTGAAAAGCAGAAGTCCCTCCGATGATGTCAAGTTATTGATTACTTTAGGATCATTGATTAGAGAGTTATATATAAAAAAGCGTTGCTACGGCATTGCCGTGGTGTTGCTTTGGACCTTGCACCCAAAGAGATGGACCAAAGACTGGAGTGTGCAGGCGAGTGGTTTGCCCTTACGTGGTGGCGTTGTAACGTCAGTCTGTCAAGGCTGAACTTCAGTTGAGTATTGCAGAGTTTATGTTTGTGAGACTGTTTGACATTGCAGGTGTTTGAAATTGAGTCTTATGGCTTTGGATATCATTTGCTGTTATTGTGATATTGGGAGTGGGTGATATGGCTTTCATAGCCTGTAGCCTGTAATCTAGTATTTTATCTGTTCCGATGTAACATTTGAGGTAGCATTTTGATCAAACAATCATTTTAGATTCAACCCACTATTTTATATCATCATTTGGTGTTGTCAGGTGGGGGAGCTTCAATTCAGATATATTGATTGATTGATTGATGGTGCTATATAAATTTATGATTGTGACTAGGATGGCAGAGGATGGGAGGTGTTGAAGAAGGAGGAAGAAGTTTTGCTTCTGTTGTGGCTGAATTAGTAATCGCTGTATCTGAATGCGTTTATCTTCAAGCATTTCAATTAATGTCTTAATGAATAGCTTATTATGTGGGCTGCTTATTTATAGTTCTATAAGGAAGATTCACAATTAGGGCTTTGTTCAAAAGAAACATTTTCAAGATGTTTCGAAATTTAATCTGTTATAAATGATGATATCACGCAAGTCACTGATGAGCATCACAGACCATGTGATGTTGTGACATTCTGTAACCAATGAGTGGTAGTAATTTCTTTTGGTCGTTCTAGCTTCATCTGTCAATAGAGAATACTGTTTTACACTTGTAGTCATTGTCTAAACACATGTTGTCTGACAGCATGTTCCAATTGTTCCATCTTCATAAAGAACTATACTTGTATTGGATGTATGCTCACTATGCTGGCATAAAGTACAAGATGCATGATGTGGGCTATAGTTGCAATGTTACATATTCTGGTTATTTGGTTTCGTTAAGAACTGCATGTTGAAGCACTGAGCAGTGTAAGCTTCTTTGTTTGACTGAATTTTGGTTCAATGGTCCCCTTACAAAACCCACCAAACAGAAAAATGTTTTCTAATTGGGAATGCTGTCTGTCTCGTATGTTGTACTGGTCTGCCATTTCAACTTTGATCTGATATAAAGCAACACATTTTTCTCTGTTCTACTTGTCTACTGACACAAGTAGAACTGCTACTGCTTGCAAGTAGCTGTTTCCATTTAACTGAGATTTTCTTTGGACATACAGGAAAGTGTTATGTCTTACGTGAACCCTTGAATTCATCTATTATGCCATCTTAATTGAAAATAGAGGCCGTTTGAGTTGAGGCATCACTTTGTAAATCCTGACTTGTCTCGTATATCTGTCAAAAGCACTTGCCATCAGTTGTAATTTTCTGAACTGTCCAGTTCTTTTGCTGACGTAAAAAGTGTTGTATATCTTTGTCTAGGGCTCTAGGCCTCTATCTTTGGAGGAGATGCCACACAACCACGGTATGCTTACCTCAGGGCACTTGATGTAGTACTTTTTAGAGATGCAGCACCGTTTAGGCACCTCATAAAAACACTGTCACTGATTCATGTGTTTGCACTTGGCAGAACCCACAAAAATATTTTCACTTTAGTCTTTTATGTCATGATCTTGGAGCATCATATCTTCGTGAAAGTCGTTCATTAATTCACAAATGTAACTTGAACAAAAATAGCCATATAACTCTGTGTATTTGCTATTGGGGTTGAGTGTTTTTTTTTATCCTGTTAATTTGACCAACGAGGATGAAGCAATGACCCATGCCTATTAATAGCTCTGGCAATGTGGAGTGTTTGAACTCAGGAGTGATTTCGTGTTATTGATCTGTCACTCTCCTTGATATTTGACTTTTGATGGTAAAGATGACATTCTGAAGCTGTGCTATGAAAGTGTGTGTTTTTTCAGATTATATAAATAAGATACTGTCCTTAATTGAATATCTTGTGGCGAAAGGAAAGTGCACATAAATCAGAATATCTGCCATATCTTTGTGTGTACAAATGTGTGAAAGTGGTCAGTGCATGCCAATAGCAAGTGTGCAGAACAGTACTGTGTGTACACCTTTGTTTGTGACTCGCCCCTTCTAGGAGCATGTGCATGATTGGTCAAGCCATGCAGCCTAAAGCTTAAACAGTCCCTTACTCATTAATTAAACTCAATGTGTCACAACATGTATCCCCTCTCTGAGACTTAGCAGACAAACTGCTTTTAAAGTCTGATCTGGTTTAATTGATTCTTTTTCTTTGACTCTGTTTTTTGCCAAACAACAGGGAGTCTATTTGCTGTCCATTAACAGGTATTTAAATTAAAAACTCAAAACACATTCATGCCCTGAGCAACCTCTTCCCCTTACCTCCAATACTGCTTACATTCTAAGTATCCACTGTCCAGCCATACCCTTCACTTACCGTGCCCCACCTCTCCCAACTCTCCGCTCTGACTATCTGCCTGTCTGATCCTTTGTATTTTGACCCCAGACGGATTTTTGTTTTCACTGAATGCATGCGAATAAACTGGCTCTTCTCCTGACTTGGCATTTTGGGTGCTACAGAAGTCTTGAGATTACAATTCTGATTGATCTCAGAGAGGAATAGCAATACATATTGCTGCTCATATTCTTGGACAATGTGAATCTGATGAGAAAAAGATGGCTGCACACTTAATTTGTGGAATGATTATTGCAAATTTAAACATAAATAGTTAAGAACAACGTACTGATCTTAGTGTTTAATTTATTTAATACAGTGAATTTCTATAGCACTCTTCAAGTCTGTCTACTCAGAAGCACTCCCAGTTCAACCAGCGTGAAATAGGACAGTTGTAACTGGCGTAAACACTCCGAAGCGCCACCTACCGACCCGTGTGTTGCAAAAGAGCTCTTCCTCTTTCTGTTGAGGACAGAAAAGAATGTAACTGGATTCTACAGTTGTATAACTAACATCTTATCATTTATTACCAGGCATAACCAAACCCACCCAAATTACCCCATCCTCCTCCACACTAATAGATCACACATATATATATATATATATATGACTGGAGGAATACAATTGAATCTTCAGATCACCTGCCACTATTGCTCACCTTTGATTTTGAATACTCTGGACCTGGAGAATCCATGAAATAATTTCTAAACAAGACTGGACTTCTGTCACCAGGCTGTGCAATCTAGGAGACGTTAATGGTGCTTATAATAATTTTATCATGTGATACATAAGTAGTTATGATAAATCCTTCCTGCAAAACATATAAGAACTCACAAAATTAGTGAAAAACCTGGCCTAGTTAAGTCAACTAAAAAGAAGGCGCAATTGTATTTGAAATATCAACATATATAATTTCCTTATATGCTAATTCGGTCTCGCTAACGCTCTCGCGGCCGTAACAGTCCCTAAGTGAGAAGAAACGTTGTTTGTAAATGATCAATTTGGCCACCATTGTGTTTTGACGTAGAATTTGGTTCCCTAGGTAGCAGGATTTTTAATCCCTTTAGGACTCCCATTTTTGTACTTGTAAAATGACTAATATTGTAATCAAATATCAATTGTTACCTGGTTGCAAAAATAAACGATTGATTGATTGATAGATGAAAGGTCACGTTGGTAGGGGTCTACAGACCCAGATTAGAGGCTATTAATTAAGATAAAGTTTTGACCATTTGATGTGACATATAAATGATGAGAGAATCTTTTTATATGCTTAGTTCATTATGACATCAACAGCAGAAACAATGATTCAGACTCTTATTGCTGATTTTCATTAATTTAGTTTGTGATGTTATGTTGGGTTTTGTTGACAGGTGAATTGGAGCATTGGCTGTGCATAAGATGATGATGGCTCAACCAGCTAACCAACATGAAGCCATAGATCTTTCCCTGATCAAGAAAGAGATTAATGATGTTCCTAAGTTGAATGGAGACTCTTCAAACGATGAGAAAACCTTGCTTGCAGCAATGTTTGACCAACAGGTTCTTATCATTTCCTCTTCTCAAATGGAATACTTCTAAAATGGAACGTTATTAATAGAGCACAAGTCAGGGGCGTATTTAGGGGGGTTTATGGATTTAACCCCTCCCCGAAGTAATTTCTTTTTTTTTATTTTTGCCTATATTTAAAATGTGAAACAGCCACCAAATCTGAAGATTTTGTTTATAGGTGGAAGAAAACGTGACCTTTGGCAACAGTTCAACCCGAAAATGCTAGAAATCTAGAAATTTGGGTGAATGACTAAAAATAAAGAAAAAAAGGTCATCAGTTTTTTTGGCAGCACAAATAGAGAAAATTTTGAAATTTGGGCGAATGACTAAAAAAAGTCAGTTCTTTTGGGTGGAGAACCAATCCCACCTTGGAAAAAATTCTGGCTACGCCTCTGGCACAAGTAATGTGAGTAATATTTAGAATTCTTTAGAGTTCCTACATTATATTATGCGTGGATTTTATAATTAATTCATTAAAGAGATTTTTATAGCACCCCTACAAGGCAATTACTCGATGCCCTAATATGTCTTGTAAAAAGCAGCATTCGCGTTCTGTCTTTCTGTCTCATCTAGCGGCAGAGGCCCAGTTATTTTTTCGGTTGAACACCAGTTAAGAACCACTGATCTATAGTATCGTACGGTCTGGACGGTTGTATACTTGTCCGGCGCCCACTTCTATTTTCTAAACTTTTCTCATTTAACCTGAAGATAGTTTAGGGGCTCGTGACTGCTCTGTCTAGGGACCCAGATTTTCTGTTGTAGGGCCTGGTCTCATCTGAATGATTGGAAATGGCACCTCTTCTATCTGTAACAGCAGATACTGTTGATGTTCAGTGCCCAGCTATGATAGTGTTATGTGTGATATGGATTTTTCGGTCAAAATATCCAGTACTGTGACCTACTACATCAAAGAAAGCTGCCATATCCACCCCTTATTATTGTTTTATAATGATGCTATAGCCTTCCGAGTAGAGGATCCAGACTATGAATCTTAGAACTGTTGAGTATGCAGGTCTCATCATGAGCATGGTCACTGTCAGTAACTAAGGACATCTGCGTGGATCTTGGTAAGCGAAGACTACGGCAAAAATAATTGAATATTGGAGTTAAATTTAATTGCTTTGTGTGGAATGACCACCAAACGATACCAAGTGTATTTTATTTTGATGTCGGCCATTCATGTGTCCAGTGGCTTATAAAAGAAATGGGTTAATAAGGCTTAGGATTGTATCAATCCATGGACAATTATGACTGGTGCAATTAAAATAAACCTAATAATTATGCTGGTAGGACAGGTGAATAGAGTGATTTAATACATGCCATCAACTGTTCTGCTGCCCATTGCTGGATTGAAAGAAGGAATTTTAACACTTTCATAAATTCTATTGCATTTCTTTCATGAATTAATATATATATAGTTGTTCTTTTTTATTTTTAAATACAAGTGTGTATCAATAATTATTTAATGTAACTGGTTAATTTTCAAAATATATACACATATGCTTGCATGCAGAAACAGTGAAATACATGTAGCATGCATGCATGTATATAGTTTGTAATTGTCATTGCAAGGGATTGAAGTTTTTTAATGTGAGAAATGGGCACACGCTCGCACAAAAGCATGGCCATCATTAAAGCTAATGCTAGTGAATGCATATGTCATGATAGACACACCTTTTGTATAGAGTGAATGGTACAGCATACAACATTCTATCTTCAGAGAAGGCAATTCCTGGTCATGCATGATAGAGAAGGCAATTGGAATAATATAGCTGAGCCAATTTTTCCTCTGGAGTGTTATTCTGAAGTACCTTTTCAGTGTCCAAAATCTGCAAATTTTTGTTCAAGCTGATTTAATGTATATGTGATGCTATCAACCAATCAGTCATTCTTTTCTGATCTAAAAAGGACTGATGTGAAGAATAAGCAATTTATTGTAAATGTCACGTGTTACTATACAACAATTGAAACACTGACCTTTTAGTTTGAATTCAGTCGTCGATAGGTTTTAATAATACATATATAGCCTTGACCTTTTGGAGTGGACTAAGCTAGAACAGTTAGCTACTGTTAATTGGAATAGGGGCGAACTGGGCCAAAAAATTTTACCGGGAAATAATTTCGCGAAAAGCCCGCAAGCGCGAGGATGAGAGCGGGCACATTCCAACTGGGGTACAGGGATGGGGTTTTGATGCCGAATTCGGAAAAGACATCGTCATAAAATGAAAGAATAGCTACAGGCTTAATATTGAACTGTTAAGACTATATTGGTTTTGTAGTTATTTGTTTATGACAGTTGATTTCATAATACATACAGGGTGAGGCAAAGAAATTTACCCTCCTACGTGTTTTGTCAATATTTTCGTCATAAGTGTGTATTTTCAAATAAAATTTTACACGCTTAAAGGCAATTCATACCTAAATATAAGTGCCTAATGTCACAAAAATATTTTAATTACAACAAAAGCTATTCCACTTTTAGTGACGTCACCCACTGTTATTTTATATTTTGAAAAAGTTTAACAGTGTTTTGCTAATATAATAGCTTTGCCAAAAGTAAAATCTTTTAATGAAATTTTACAGGCTTAAAAGTAATTGCTATTTCACATAATGACCAAATTTTATCAAAATATTTCAAATGTAACAAAAGTGACAGCACATTTTCTTGTAGCTTTTGTAGCATTAGTTGTATTACACTTCTTTAAATCACCAGAACACAGTAGGCGGACTCACTAAAAGTGCTGTAACTTTTGTTGCGTTTGAAATATTTTGATGTTTTATGTAAATATGAATTACTTCTCAGCATGATGACCCCACGATTTTGGATTCTCCTTTTATACAATTTACGAAATGGCCTAAAAGCAGGAGAAAAAAATAATTCTGTTATATGAGAATGAATATAAATTTTTCTGTTATTATTAAAATTCAAACAACAATTTATTTCCAAGTTATAACAAATAAGGAGTCTATGAACTGAATAATTTCGGTTTGTATTCAAATTACAACCATTCTGACATCTTTGAGATGTTCTTTGTCTTGTGATGCAAGAGAACAGCTGCTGGTGTTCTAATTCTGCCACCAGTGCTTACAAAATTTCTGTTGTGCTTCTTCCTTCTTCACTTGAAATTTCTAAACTAAAGGGAGCAATAGAATTGACATTCAATTCAATTTTCCATTCGATTCAATTCAATGCTGGTAGGACAGGTGACCGAGAACAGCGGAGATCATTCATTCGTACCCATCGTTGCCAAATGACTAGTGTCAGGATCCGATGATGATGGTGATGATGAATATTGATGACATTGAATCTACTGCGGAGGCCGTGGATTCAACACTCGCACCGACGATATTGATTTGACATGGAAAAGAGGGCTGTTCAGCATATGCTCTGACGAAAGGATGATTTCTATGCTTAAGTGATGGACAATGAGTTTACATATGTGTGGAAGAATTTGGATATTATGTGGGTAGGGTATAAAATGCCATAAAAACACATACCTTACATCCGTTGTTATTGTGTTAATTATCAAGACTTATCCTTTGCTCTGCTGCTATTCCTATGCTATGTCTTTGTTGAGCTGGAATAGTATTGTCAGGCCATAACAGTTTTCCTGATGGTCCTACAATACATTCAGGCATGAATGCTTTCCAACCATTACTCTTTTTGGCTGATAGTGAGCCTCCCAGTCTGATGTTCCTCCTTCTGCAGGCCAAGCAGATGATTTCTTGTGTTATTGTGTTAGAGGATGTGAGTGTAGTAATCGTGTTAGTGGAAATGTATTATCGGGAAATGGCAATCAAGAAATGTTGCTATGGTGATTTCAGAATGATGAATCAAATGTTATGATGATTCTGATGTAATGATGTTGGTGACTATTGATGACAAAGGGGGTGACAACTGTGAGGTGAATGCAATGAATTGGAGGCAGATCGCAAGCAGTAGTGGTAATGGAAGTTACCAGAATCCCAAATTCCCCAAAATGTGAAAAAGTAGAGCTCTAAGTTAACAAGAAACCCCAAAGGACCTAGAATAGAATAGAATAAGGCGAGTATTAGATTTAGACAGATAGCGGAAAGTTAATTAGAGTAGTGCAAGGCTTTGGTAAAAAAACCTCGGTTACACTCTTTGTATTCGTGAAACAAGACACTCAGAGTTAGAGTCAAAGGTTTTCTACAGGTATGAATAAATTAACCAACTGCTCTGGAACATTTATCAGCATGTAGCTATACTTCTTTACTCGTTTGACTAACTGGATTTTGAAGGCTGTTACACATTTACGTGTTTAGATTCCTGGTATTCAATACATACATGTAGTCACCAGTTCATGAGCACGGTGTTTCTTGTCTTTTTAACTGTTCATAGTCATTGTGGGTCATGTTGGCTGATTTCTTAGAGGGCTCATGGGTTCGAGTGACCCCTGTGATGGCTATGTGCAGGGACCTTGATCCTGTCCTTTGCTTACAATATTGCTCCATGTGATTGATTTATGCTCCGGGCATTGATAGCGGATTAGCGGTGCTTGATAAAAGTATGATTTTATGTATTTTATTGTATTCATGCAAGAACTCTAGCTTTTCTTTGGACATTGCATTGTCTGAGCCATTATTATCTTTACACAGATCGACTGTTCTCCACTGTGAAGGTTGCCTCATTGTTTGTATGTACAAGATCTGCCTCCTCGTCATGGACGTTCCTAACTGCCATGCGTATACAGTGCAGTTTTCGTATACAGTGCAGTTTTCGTTATCTGTTTGTTGATGTGACGGAAACTATGAGCTTTGGAGCACTACTGTTTAGCAGCTCTTGGGACTTTTGACAGACATTGGCCTGTCTGTCTCTCTACTTGTCTTTCTGCCTCTGAGTTCCGTGCCATTAGTGCTTGTTTATTTTGTGTGGTTAATTTGTGCACTGTTTATTGTGTCAAAGTCCATTGGCTGTTTAGTTTGAGATGGCTGTTGTTATGACTGATCATGGGGTTGTTGTTGCTTCCTGGTGTTTGTGAATAAAGAGAAACCAGTTTCAAGGTGTCGGCTCCTCTGACCAACTGACTGACTCCTCTGATGCTTGTTGTCCAATGTCCATAGCACAGGTATTGACAACAAGGAATAGCAGCCAGGCTCTTCCTGTCTCTCACCCCACATGCTGGCTTTTATAGCATCAATCAATCAACTATTATGGTGTTGTATTAATTGCTCACAGAAAGCGATCAAGTTGAAGAAAGCACTTACGAACAAGAGGGTGATTACAAAGTGAATGAATGAAGTCTTTATTGCACAGAAGCAACAAAATACAACAGAGTAACAATCAAAGTAACAGAAAGCACAGTTCACATCATCACAATTTTATAATATAGTCAATTAATCATGACAACAATAAAGCAGTGAAAACAGATTAAATTAGACAACATAAGCTTTCAAGCACAGCAACTGTACAATTGGGATCAATTGAAGCTATTGCTTATAAGTATTGATCCTTTCTAGGTCATGTAGCACTAGTTTAATGTAATGTTTATTAAGTAGTTATTACTAACTTGTGCTACTCTGTCACGTGACATTTCAGCATTTTTATATTGATTACGGTGGAGAAGAAATAATTGTGGAAGAAAATGTAGAGAGGAAGAATAGTTAGGGAAATGGAAATAGGAAGAAGCTAGGCTGGTTGGCATCTGTTGATTCTGTAAAAAAAACTAAATTGAAATTTGATGATCAGATATTGTTTATTGTTACACAAATCAGATCATTCAATAAAGTTTGACTACATACTTACATCAGCTACACAAATCATATCAATCAGTTGAGTATAACTACATCTTACATCAGTTCCACATAGACCGAAATCATACTGCCCTTCAACTTGGATTTGAACAGCTGTAGGGTCTTAATAGTTTTAGTGTAGGTAGTAGTGAATTCCATAAACGAGGGCCAAGAACCTGAAGACTGTTTGCTCTACATACTGTTGCTGCACTTGCACAAAAATAATTACTTCTCCGGCGGAACCAATGAAAGAAGTATTATGGACCTTGTGATACCACGTGATCAACCACATTTACTACTTTCATATCTAACATGGCAGCCATAATGGCTTATTCTTGTGGGGCGCGGTAGTGTAGTGGTTAAGGTCACCGAAAGGTTCCAGGTTCAAATCCCACCCACCGCATAAGGACCTTTAGCAAGTCCTTCACCTATAATTGCTGAAGC
>JAQFXW010000577.1:0-17996 GCA_034693945.1 Dendrobaena attemsi
TCTTCGCACTGGGAGCGCTTCTGAAGGGCAAATGCTGTGAGAGGCGCTTTATAAATTCACAAATACAATACAATACGCAAGCGAACTTTCTCAGCGCTAGGACATAACAAGCCTATATAGTAACCAACAGGAGGTTATAAATATCACTTGCAATTACATAGGCTATAACATCAGACATCAAATAATTTGGGCGCAGTAAAATGGAAGAAGTTACAAACGGCGGGCGCACGCACATACAATCAAGTTGAACCAATGAATTCCAGTCTCGACAGATGACAGAATGACGATAATTATGATTACAATATTGTGTATCTTTAGACATCTCGTAACAAAATTCAAAATACTAACAAAAAGTGTCTAAATAATTCCAACACACGATAAAACTCCAAAGTGTCTAAAATGAGGGGGACTACTGCAGGTCGATTGCGTGTTAGCCTATCTCTGCCCATTTTCGATAGCCTGTATTTATTAAGCTTAGTCCTATTGGACGCATCTTGATCTTTGAACTCAAGTATTACTTAGCTTTAACTGACGCTCAGTCAAGGGCTGGCCTTCTCGTGTGTGTGTGTGTGTGTGTGCGTGTGTGTGTTTGTTTGTCATTGAAGGACTGTCGGTGAAGAAGACTTAATTGCTCAAGCAGTTATGTGATCAACGTGATTTAGTATCAACGCTGATTAATATAATATATTATTGTTCGTAAGATCCGTTGGTTTAGCGTGAGTGCAACGCTCTCGTGGTGTTGGCCCATGAGTCTATATCTGTAATAATAGGTAACTCACGAGCTTACTTAAGCTCAAAGCACACTGCCCTACTTGCAAGAGAGTGGCCTATACAGGGGCTTCCTAAAACGGTGTCAATAGTAATTAGCAATAATAGCGATTACGGCAGATAGATCTAGGCCTAGACACCACAAGTTAGCGTAGGAGTCGTATCCTATCGTCACTAAAAGTTTATTAAGCGCCTCTCACAGGATTACTATTCAGAGTCTCAAAGGAGAAGAAGGCAGTGAAAGGTAGGCCAATAGGACTCATTAGAACTCTGTAGGCCTATATAAAACAGGGTGATATCGGCTGCCTCCACTGCATGGTGACGATATCAAGTTGCACGTAACAATTATATAAAACAGGGTGATATCGGCTGCCTCCACTGCATGGTGACGATATCAAGTTGCACGTAACAATTGTCATGAATTTTCCAATTATAATGATAATTTAATTTTAATTTACTGATACATTTATATTACGGCCTCTTCAAGTTTAGGAATAACTAATATTAAGAGGCGATCCCGACTACAGCCTGGATGCGTGTCGGAGTTAACAAGCCAATTCGCCTCGAGCAATTATTGTGAGTGAGGACTTGCTCAAGGTCCCTATCATACAGTGGCTCGAGTCTTAATCGAACCCGCGACCTTCCGGCCGCGAGACTGCGACTATCCCACTACACTGACCACACCCCAAGTAATAACTATAGACATTTCATTCTATTTTCGTTTATATTCGTAAGCTTGGTGAGATGGCACATCAAGTTGTAATCTGTAAGACGAAGAGTATAGAATTATAATAGGAAATAATAGGAAATAAGTTATCGTATTTACACATTTATGTAGCGACTTTAGTATGGTAGGCTATAAGACTACGATTCAGAAGTGTTTCTGCAGTGCGCAAAGCCCCGCGAAAGGAGCCTGGTCTTGAGAAGAGACAGAGAGGAGGATAGACTGATAGAAAGGATTTCGGAAGTTATGAGTAAGCAAGCATGTAAGCTTAAATAAGAAGTCTATCAGGATCTGTAGCTGGGAAGACATCAAACTGATCGGTGAGCAGGCTATACCTTGCATAGCCCTTACATGTAGGCCTACGTAAAATAGTTGGTGAAGTTCAACGAAAAGGTGTCCAACATCTAAAGAGATGACGTCGGCCTGAGAGTTCTTCGACAGAGCAGCTTAAGAAGAGGTTGAGAACGATGAGTCACTTTAGAGATCTACTCCACTCGCCATTCGATTAGACCATGATTAGACGACAGCCATGCTATAGCCATGCACCAGGTCAAGAAGCAATTCCACTTCCCCATTCGGTCAGGACACGGGGCGCGTGTATAGCAGTCGTCACCTTGCGTCCTACAAGGGTCTCGATTCGATTCAGACTCGTGCCACCGCGTATAGGGAACTTGAGCGAGTCCTTCACTCATAATTGCTCGTGGCGCTTCGGCATGTAAATTCTGACACACCTCCGGGCTGTAGTCGGGACCGCTTCTGAGTAGTAGGAGACTTGAAGGGGCGGTATAGAAACGCATAAATAACTAAAATTACAAAATTCCGAAGTCAAAACGGAACTCATGAATAGTATATAGAGACAGACATTTAGAATATCAATCAGTTAATCGCATCGTTAGCGTCTAAAGTCAAATAGTATTATACGAATGTTGAAATGTAATAACTGTTGCAAAGTAGCAGCTTGCCTCTTCAGCTGCAAAGATAAGTTTTCAAAGGAGAAACTTTGAAATCGTCTGAGACTTCGTCGAGTACAGCAGATCCAAGCTTCAGAAACCATCAATGAACTTCTTGAACGCCTTGATCGGGTCCTCCGCATTGCGATCCGCCTTGTTGGGCACACTCCAAAATATTATGCCTCTGTCTCTGCATATATGCTGGATGAATTACATTGGCTTCCTGTTCCGCAATGTAGGCCTATCTCTTATAATACTTATAGGGTTGCTGCACTTGTCTGGCGGTGCCTTCTCAGTAGTCAGTAATACTTATTCTTAATTGCATGACCTTTGCTGTCCAGTCACTGAAGTTGAGGGCCGCCAAATCCTCGGTCAGAGGGGCTGAGGGGGTCTGCTCAGTGTCCTCATTCTCGTTCCACGGTCAAGCAATGCAGGGACTTCTTCTGAGCTTTATCTGCAGTGGGTCCCTCCATCTGGAATGGGCTTCCTAATAGATATTCGATTATACTCCCTCGGTACATGTTGCTTAAATCTTACGCTGCCGTGCCTGGGCTGGGAGCGCTTCTGAGTAGTTTTCTTGAAGGGGCACTATATAGGCCTATATAAATTTTCAAAATGAATGATTAGATGAATGAAAGTTCGCGAATCTTGTATAGACATTTCTTTCCTCCTCGATTCTTAAGCTTTGACATCTGTTCAAAATGTAAGTCAATTAATAAATATACAACAGACACAGTTATATAATTATTTAGTAATTTGGATGATGTTTTGAATTCTCCCTCCCCATACATATAGGCTTCATATTTTCTGTTTGTTTAGCGATGTTTGAGATGTGCAATTGGGAAGCTGGCGATCAAACTTGCTGGACACAACCTGTTCGTTTTCGACCTTCGTCACTTTTTCAGTCTCTTGTGGTTCTTATCTGTCTTGTTTTATTCTTTGTCATCTATGCCTACTACCCAGAAGTAGTTTACAGTCAACAGAAATTGGTCAGCTCTCTCTCCAGAAAGCAAGAATCATCCAATCGCCTTAAATTCGTGGCCTACAATGAGGCAACTCTGGAAGAGAAGGCGTTGAGCATGATGAGCAAGGAGATGTGGAGCTACGTCAAACCAGCGATGACTTCGGCTGAAAGACTGAAAGTACATGAACTGCTGAAGGAATTCGTAAAGATCTGCCACCTGTTCAATATCACGGATTATTTCCTTTTCAGTGGATCGCTCCTCGGTTCATATCGTCATCACGGACTGCAGCCTTGGGATGACGATATCGACATTCTAATGAGATACTCAGACCAAGAGAGAATTGTCAATGCCTTCAACAAATACGTCAACCAGTCATACGAGGTTGATGCAGTATTCATGTATACGCGACTGAAGCTATTTCACAGAAACGACAGTATTTCGATTAAACCATACAGACACCGGTGGCCGTTTCTGGACATGTCGTTCTACCATGAAAACGAAACGCACGTCTGGGAACTTGGCTTGGACGGGGTGAGGAAGTACCACATGGTGGAAAAGTCTCTGATCTTTCCACTTCATCTTCGACCATTCGAGGCTGTAATGATCAGTTCACCGAGTGATGCTTACGCAGTCTTGAAGCTGCTCTTCCGCGATTCCGGCTGCGTTCCTCTGACCTGGATTCACAAGTCGGAACGAGCGCCTGGACATAACATGACTCATTTCGAATGCGATGTAGTGGCGCCCATCTATCCGTTTGTACATCGAAAGACCATTGACTCAGTTATGGAAGAGTCGCTTTGGCTGAACGATACTCTGCTCTACACCATTCGAATCGAAGAACCTGCGTATGCTGTAACGAAACCTTACCTACTACAACTCGTTGAAACGATTCTCTTGATTTAAATGAATGTCCGTGAATTATGTCAGGTCAGCTAGTCTTAATTGTATTAGATCAGAGGTCACTTTATAGTTAGCCGTGTTTGACGCAGCCTTCGCTCAAAGCCGGGGCCAAGCAACTAATCTGACAGACTGAAGTGGAGTCAATACAGAAATCCACTTTGCTTATATGAATAGGTGCCCTGCTGTAGGCGGCGTTGTGAAATGAACGTGTTTATAGAGGTCTACAATTATATCGGGTTCGCGAGTGCGCTGATATGGCACAACTGAGGAGACCTTGAGTAGACATTTTACAGAGATTCATAACATTGTACAAATATTATTGCTGACTGATTGATTGAATAAATTAAAATTAATTACCTTGTATAGCAGCAGGCCCTGTGCATAGCTATACTCAGCCTATCGCACGGAGCGCTGTGGTTCCATTTTCACGCTCTTTTCTTTCATTTATTCATTCGATAATTTATATTGCACCTATTCTTGGGACTACTCACTACTTAGAGATGTTTGCTGCAGTCTCAAAAACACAGTTGTTTCTTGCATCACTGCACAGGGAAATACACGGAAATAGAGCATAAAAAGCACAACAATGCATAAGCACACAGTTAGTTTAGCCTACCTACAATAACACAGAAACACGCACTAACATATAAGAACTGGTGAAAATCCTAATGATATACGCATATTCAATAATGTATTCCTTTTTAAACAGAGATTACGTACTCACTTACTTTATAACTCTCCGGAGGCCCCCTAAGTGTTACACTCATAACTTATAATGAAATCTACACTTATAGCTATGTTAAGGCTTTAGTTACGTTTTTCTTTATTAATTGGTTTTTCTTTTTTGTTCTTTTCTTGCAAAATGTAATCCTGCCATTCACTATTTTGAATTGATCTAAATGGCATGGGGCCCGATATACCTTTCGGGACAAACGTCCCTTCGAGGTTCCCTTTGCTGCCCTGCCTGGTATTTTCCTTTTGTATTATTCAGAATGCATATCATGGCATTTTGCTTTTGGGGTTGCAATTGATAATGATTTGATTTGATTTGAGATGACATTATGATTATGAACACATCTAATTTCTTTATTAGACCTGCGTACCTATAGATCCGCACAATTACAACAGATACAATTATACATGTATAATTTGTATATATTATTTAGAGTTAGACGAACTGACAGGCTATAGGCTATAAAATGCCCCAGTGATAAACGACTTTGTAACCTGATGAGGAGTCTGAATCTTCCAATGGTCTCAGGTTCAAACACTGTCCCAGCTGTTCAGAAGACGTTCAGAGTTAAATCCAGTCCGGTTTCTCATAATATTTAAGAACCTCTTCCCACTCAAGCACCCACAGAAGGTCTATACACTTTATACAGGTCATGTTATCACAGATTGCGAATATTGGGGTTTTACAATGGCAGATTCGCTATTTCATACCTCGTACAATCAGATTCTCAGACCATCAACCATAGCAGATCAAACCCTCATCCTTAAACGATGAAGTCGTTAGATGATCAGATCTTTTGACTACCATAAACTTAGTCGGAATCATATTTGGGGACGTTTATATCTCAGCCAAATTTTGAAGCCACTGTAAAACACAGTAAATTTGTAAATGTCATCAATGTTTTTCTCTTAAGCTTAGTTCGGATCTAAGTAGTCGGCTAATAATGTGAAACAACTGGATGATCGAATGAGATGTAGGCCTAGTATTCGATAGATGTCGATGGGATGAACATCTTTGTCCAGCTGCTGTTGTGATCGAAAGCGGTTCCTCTGTGCAATATGTCACTCGCCTAATTGTGTTGTAGCTGAACCGAGGTCATCGTCGACATGGTGTTAATGACCTCTGAGGTTTATTCGAGTTCGATAGAAACAACAGAAGTCGAAGGTCAACGCATGAATTATAGGTTTAGGCCTACAAAGAGTTTGAATAAGTCGGATTGGCCAACAGAGAAGAACTCTTCAGATGACGACGGATTCGATGTCTTGACCATGATGCAGCCTCTGCAAGGACGGAATTTCAGTTGTCCAGGCGATTCATGTGTCAATGCAGTTGGGTGTAGCCTGTGTGTCATTGCAGCCGACAGGTGGCGCCGTATTGACACTGAATTTAACGAAGTTGGTGTCGCGTTCGTACAATATATACAATATGGGTTCATACATTATCCCTAAAGCTAATTCTATATAACTACACGTGAATTATAACTATAATACCCAAACACACGTAAAACCCATGGATCAATATTATTGATCCATGGGTTCAGACATGGACAGACAGACAGAGTGAGTGACGGGTGTACATAGTAAACTAATCGTGCACGTAAATGCGTGTGCGTTCTTGTGTGCTCGTGCGTGAGCGTGTTTTAGTCGTGCGTGCTTCCGGTTGAAGCCAACCATCTTCGTTATGAAGGCGCTATAAACATGTGTGCTCAAGATGTGAGGAGTGTTTACGCTAAAGAGTGGTATACACGTGCTTCTTTGACTGTTTGTGTGTGTGCCTGTGTAGGTGTGTGTTTGTGTGCGTACAAGAGAAGGAAATTCCGTACGGCACAGTAGGCCTATACTCATCGGTTGAGTGGCATCTGGATGTCGTTAAGTGGACCCTTGATAGGCCTATATATCTGAAGCTACTATAATATACAAATTATACATGTATGTAGACTGTCTGTTATTAAGCATATTTCAATTATTATTACTATTGCATACTCTAGACCATTGGAGATCTCATACAACGTTTGGATCTGTTGACAATTGTACCTCTATTTCAGCCATTGATGATCTGTCACCGACAAGTTATTACTCAAGATGGCGATTGTCTTCGCATATTATCTTCCCATGCATACTGTTTATCCCATAACAACTTAGGAAGGACAACTAATTAATTAATTAGAAACTTATCAATTATCTCATTTGGAAGCCGTAATTGTAAGAGGGGATAATGGTTAATTAATAATTAGTAAACACAATGTTTACTAAAGAAGCTTAATTGCCCATCACTCATACCAAAAGCTGTTAAAGCACTTGCTTGAAGTTGCTTCTATGTTCAACAATTCAGCCTTTGCATAGAGACGTAGACCTACACTTCATGCACATAATTATGCTATAGCAGCATATAGGCCTAATTGAAAGCAGTCTGAAGTGTTCAATCTCATAGCAGACGATCAACGCATAAACTGCTAAATGAATTTAATGTAAAACGAACAATAATTAGCAATTGCAGTCGACTGGATATTATATATATATATATATATACATATGAATGTTGTAGTTAATTCTCATTCGAGCGTTGTGTATTTGAGGCCTAGTTCATGTTATCACTTTCGTTCGTAACGTGTTGAGACTTGTATGTACACGGACCAACGCAGAGAAGACGTCTACGGCTCCTCTGCTGCAGGGTCTCACAGCCGAGCAACGTCATCTGATGGCTGAATAATATTCTATCGAATTGAGAATCGAAGTAAGTAGGTCCTATGTCCTCCTCAGAGACTCCACAGAGGCCTCTGTCGATTGCCGAAGCGTTTGAACAAGTGATTGGAAACACTTAATTTGCATAACAATAACTGTCAGCGATATCTGCCTATAATAGGGTCCATAGGCTGTGACATGCAATCGGTGGTAGGCAGTGGTCTTGACATGTATACATATAATACATACATGTATACATATCATATACACATTATAATCATTATAATCATAGGCTATATATATGCAGAGTGTTTCATAAAAAAGTAACCCTCTACTTTTTTTGTGAATATTTTGGCCAAAAGTAAGAAGTTTTAAATACAATTTTACAAAATGAAAGGCAATTCATATCTACATATGAATGCCAAAATGTTTCATACAGAGCAAAATTTATTAAACTTTTAGTGACGTCACCCACTATTTTTTGATGATTCAAAAACGTTTAACAGGTTTTTGCTAATATTTCCACAAAATATTTGATATTTCCGCCAAATGTAAACATTCTAAAATAAAATGTAACAGGCATGCAGGTAGTTTATATGTACGTATAACGACCAATTATCATCAAAATATTTCAAACGCAACAAACGTTACAACACTTTATTTTTTAACGTTTGTTGTGTTACACTTTTTTGATTCATCTGAATACTGGAAGTGTTCTCGGTAAAAGGGCGGTAACCTTTGTTGCGTTTAAAATATTTGATAAAATTTGTTGCTTATATGTAAATATGAATTACCTTTAGACCTGTAGAATTTAATTAAAAGATTTTCACTTTTGGCGGATATATTCGAAAAAACCTGTTAAACGGCTTTGAACCATCAAGAAACAGTGGGTGACGTCACTAACAGTTGAATAACTTTTGTTTCGTGTGAAATGCTTTGGTGAAATTTGGGAGTTATACGTAAATATGAATTGCCTTTTAGCCTGTAAAATTTTATCTAAGAATTCGTACTTTTGACCAAAATATTATCAAAAATCGAAGGGTTTACTTTTTTATGAAACACCCTGTGCATTGTAATCATAGACTATATTTAGACTATCATTATAATGTATTACATACATATCAAGACCACTGCCTACCAACGATTATATATATATATATATATATATAATATAATATATAATATATCGGTCTCAACTGTGCCACTGTTCAGCGCTGGCATCGTTCGCATAATTATGCAGACATTATATATATTTGTGTGCGCCCAGTGTTGGACTTCTGCGGTGGGACCCGTCGCAACTCTAGGCCCCTAAATTGCAGTGCTTTTGATCGTAGAGGAAGACTTTGTGCGGATCGCTCGGAGGAGGAGGAGGAGCAGGAAGAGGTAGGACTACGTTTTGTTACGTTGAGGATTGTATTAAGACAGGCTTCGTGAACGAACCTAATAAATAATCGGAAGTTTGAATTCCATTGTTTGAGAAGACAATTAATCGATTAGGTTGGCGATGAAGTAGAAGATCGATTTGAAACTTTAGGGCTTACCTGTTGCATCGATGACTGGATGGATGGATGGATGAATGGATGGATGAATGGATGGATGGATGGATGAATGGATGGATCCGGAATGTAATGACGTCATTTACGAGAGCAAAGGCCATGATTGTCGTGCACAGACATCAATAATTAACATACTTCGACCTTGACCTGTTCGTTCGTTAATTTTACCTTTTTTAACAGGTGAGCACATTAATAACTTGAATTTTTCATTATGCCTTTCGTGACTTATATATAGACCTATATACGCTCCTATATTGATATTGATAACAATTCTCGTAGCAGACGACGCATATACGAAGAGTCAGGTTCAGTTTATGATGATTCTCGACTCGAGTAATGACTGCTTAAGACTCGATGTTAGCGAGAATGTTATACGAACTGTTCACATATCCTGAGACGTCATAAGGGTATAGGCTAGACTCTTCGAGAAAGTTGGGCCGACCATAATAACAGCAGCAAAGTGTTCCTGGGGCGTAACTGCGAATGATTTGGGGGAACAATACACAGCTAGTAGAAATCTATAATTATGGTGGTCAACTGGTCGTAAATAGTCGAAACTGAAACACACAGCTCTTCAGATACATGTATGAAGTGGAGCACAGACCACAAGACAATTGCGCACATGCAGATTTCGTAGTTTATGTACCTGACTTTCTTTTTGTTTACCGTTTTGTTTTGTTTCTGTTGTGCATTTGCATTATTGCTGGTTAGCTGCATTATTTGTGTTTCTGCCTTTGTGGCGCATTAGGTATGTCGTACACTCATAGTTTGTGCCCTACACTCATAGTTTGTGCCTGGGAACATTTCCGTACGTAGTTAGCTGGATGTATGGCCAGGTCTACAGATATGTAGACCAACTTGCAGTCGGTGAGAAATGTGGGAAAGTATTATAAGCACACAAAATAGAATTTAATATTCTGTTCTAAAGTTAGGCCTATGGACTAACACTCTAAACCAACCGTTGAGAACTTGAGATGCAACAGTTGTTCTTTAACAGATAGACGACCAAAGTCACAATGGATGACGCAGTGCTTAGCCATACTTTGCAGAGAAACACGTCTAGTATTGTAGTAAGCTGTACTGTACGGCTGGTTGGGCAAGTATGCCCTTCAACCAAAAAGTTTTCACAGAAAGTAAGGCTATAATTTCCTAATTCCGCCACTGAATAATTATTCTTTGACTGCCTCAATACACTAGATCTGATGATGACAAGATGTCGTGGGAATGTAAATGTCATGCCCATATCCAATCAGACCCCCCACTTAATGATAGGGTTGAGTATCCTATACAACCTCCTTCACTGCGTTCTATCCTCAGAGTGTTTACGGCCTGTCGTAGACCTACTTCTATTTGTCCTTTGTGGCGCCGAAGACTAACAATAACTCGGGGTCCGTGCTTAAACCGAACAGGCGATGATAATGACAGCATCGACTGATCGTCTGCTATTAAAATGTGGGTTTGTTTGTGCTAGTAGGCCTATACGCGTCTGTCTGCCTGTTTATCTGACTGTCTGTGAGTCGTTGTCGCTCAACTTAACTCATCAATCTGTAGCAATCTGTACATAATTCGCTGAAAATGTAACAACTAATCGATGTGACAGAGAGACAGAGACAGACAGAGACTCGCGACAGACAAGCTACCCGTCATAGGCCTAATTGTATTGTATTTTATTGTATTTGTGTATTATACCGCCTTTTACAGGTGTGTCGGAGTTCTACACGACGAAGCGCTTCAGAAATTGTGAGTGAAGGACTTGCACAAAGTCCTTGCGCGGCGAGTGAGATTCGATTCACAACCCTTCGGTTGCGAGGAGTCGACCTTCACCACTGCACTACCCTACCACGCCCACAATCATAATGACGAGCCAAAGCCCAAGTATATTATACATAAGAATTATTATACTCCGCTGACTAGGTTCCTTCAAGGGACAATAGGCCATTATAAATTCTCCGAATGAATAAATAGGTCTATACATAATGATTACTCCTATTTAAGATAATTTCGATAAAGCTGAATGCCGATTTTTAACTTTTATTATGATAAAATGATGTTATAATGATGTCTTAAGAATTGCTGAATTATCTGTATCAATAACTTTATGACAACATCGCTTGGATTTTAGTGAGAAGTGATTTGGAGAGATAATCGATTATCTGGATAAAATACAATGCAATCGAGGGAATTCCACTGCTGCGAAACGAAAGTGATCGATATCTTGGGAGAGAGAGAGCAATGGACAAATCGCACAGCATTGTGGCATGGAGGCAATAATTAATAATAACACGAGACAGGTTCATTCAGACGGGAAAGCGCCGCTTCCGGATTTCATTGACTCAGTTATTTACGAACAGGTGCGGAGAGTTGACAACAGCTTCACGTCTCATTGCAACTCAGTGCTTCTAGAAGCATTCTTACTAACATTATCGATCGTCGAATCATCCGAGAATCGCTTGACTGACTGACGTCTGCCGACAACATGACATACAGCTCAGCGAACTCAGGTAGGACCGTAGGACAATAATAATTATTTATCTACCTCTTTCATTCCACCACTGGCAGAGTTAAATCTGCACTCATTGGCCTACATAATTATTGTAGATCAACTTAGTCGATGTATAATGCCAGGTAGATATACAGGGTGAGCCAAAACATGACCCCCTATCTTTTCTTTAAATATTTCGGTCAGAAATAGGAATATCTAAATTACATGTTACAAGCTGAAAGGCAATTCATATTTATGTACAGCTACCAAGTTTCATTAAAATATTTCAAACAGAACAAACGTTATTGCACTTTTAGTGACGTCACCCACTGTTTTTTGATGGTTCAAAAACGTTTAACAGTTGTTTGCTAATATTTCTGACAAAAATAAATATTATTTAATTAAACTTCCTAGGCATAAAGGCAGCTATTATCTACATATAGGCCTAGTGACCAAATTCTATTGAAATATTTCAAACGCAACTAAAGTTGCAGCACTTTTGGGGAACATTTGTTGCGTTGCACGTTGCAAACCAGCAGAATTTAGTAGGTAGACTCACTAAAAGTGCTGCAACTTTTGTTGTTTTTGAGATATTTTGATAAAATTTGGCCCCTAGATGTAAGTATGAAGTACCTTTGAGAGTGTAGAATTTAATAAAAATGTATTGAATTTTGGCGGACATATTTAGCAAAACCCTGTTAGGCCTAAACGTCATCAAGAATCGGTTGGTGACCTCACTAAAAGTTGAATAACTTTTGATTTGTTGAAGATATTTTTAATCAAATTTGGCAGTTATATGTAGGTATGAGTTGCCTTTCTGCCTGTAAAAGTTTATTTACAAATGCCCACTTTTGACGGAGATATTGGCAATAAACGTAGAGGGTCATTTTATTAACAAAAAACTGTTAAGCGTTTTTGAACCATCAAAAAACAGTGGATGACGTCACTAAAAGTTGAATAACTTTTGTTCAATTTTAAACAGGTATGCGTAAATAGGAAGTGCCTTTCAGATTATGGAATTTCATTTGAAGATTTTCACTTTTGACGAAAGTATTGGCAAAAAACGTAGGGGGTCATTTGTTTTGGCTAACCCTGTATAATAACGCATTTATGGATGAACTTTCTGTAGGCCTAGATTAGGCATGTACAAACTTATAGGCATAAATTATAATCATGTGTCATTTGATTAAGAAGCAGCTACAGATCTAACGTTAATTATAAGCAAGTGAGACCAGTAGTCAGCATTCAGTTTTCAAGGGAAATTCTTTTGCCTATTTTAAAAGAATAAGCAATCTAGTGACATTTATTATGTAAGGTTAGTCCATGCTTACAGTCGAAGTCTGTATAGGCCTATGTACTTGGCAGTCGAGAAAAGGACACGACGAACCCTGAATGCTCCCTCCCCCCACTTTTAAGACCAAAGTGACGCCTCTGCTGATCAGTCGACAGAAGTTACAAAGTGGTTTGGACCAACAACAAGCAATGGTGCGTTTAAATCCCAATTATTATGTTACACTGATCACGTGAGTCTAATTTAATCAACGCTCGATTAGGTGTATATATCATAGCCATGATGAGTACACGATAGCCTCTAGCTAAAGGTCAACCTATATAAGCAGGATCAAGTGTTTATCTACACTTCAGTTGACTAAGTTGGGTCATTGAAACGATCTATATATTGCGCATAGCCTAAACGAAGGCATGCAAGTTAAAACATGTCGGCCAATATAATATAACTAGCTGTAACCCGTAAGAAACTACGAGCTATTATAATCAACGACCTCTTATACTATATTATATTATATTTAATGCGACTTATAACGCCACCTAGTGAATACAATTTCAAAGAATATACTTACTTACTTACTCGAAACGCGATCTATATCGTAATACATATGGATACTCACCTATCCCGTGCAACTGACCCTATCCCGTGCAACTGACTTCTTTTGTTATTTTCCGATAGAAACGGAGTTTTGGTTCGAGTTAAAAAGTTACAATAAAAAAACGAAAATACGACTAATCAACCCCTGTACTTGGTATATTTAATACGATTAATAGCGCCAAATAGTGAATACAATTTCAATTGCGCTCGCCCAATGATATGTATTACTGGGGTTCTCGAAAAGAGATCTTGCTGCACCGGGAGACTCGCTCATGGTGGAAACGTTATCGTCAGGTTACATTTTTTAATGGTTACATCATTAAGCGAATTATGTAGTTAGATTAGACTATAATAATCATAGGGACCTAGTCTTCATAGACCAGGGCATGTTTCAACGTTGCAGCCCTAACTACAGTAACTGTAGTTGCTACATTTGTGCCAGTAGTTTGAGCGATTAAAAAAAAATAATACTCCAATTTCAATTATAGGCTACACTATGTCCACGATAAAGTAGAACACTATAGACTGTGTGAAATGGCTTGGTCAATTGTAGTAGCCTACTATAGGTACCAAATGTTACGCAGATGAACTTCAGTCTATTGTATCCATTCCCGAAAATTTTGTTACAATTGATGTAACGGTTACGAAGATATATCCTTTTGAAATTGTGTGGTTCAGAAACCAAGTTACGGAACAGTAAAACGCATAGAACGACGTCATTTTTCTGGCTACCGCACGAAAAGGTTTTCACAGTGGCATCGCCTATCAATAAGCGGAAAGATAGATTATGCCTCAAGTCAGGAATGACAAAACAGACAATATCTGCCGACAGACTGCTGCACACCCGAACAACTTTTTCGAAGTCCGTGATTGTGTCTGTTGGCGTGTCCTTCTTGCAAAGTCTTTGGGGTCCACAGAACTGAGGTTTGTGGAATCTGGGGTGAAGATTAACTGCGCATATTATCGAGATGTTCATCATGTTCTTCTTTCGCGGCAACTCTTGCCAGCCATGCGCAAGCAATCAAATAAATTCTTCATTTTCCATTAAGACAGTGCCCCAGTTCATCGAGCACATGAGACTGTTGTGTTTTCTAGACGTAGGACTCCAGCCCTCATCACTCCTTCACTTTAGCCACCAAACAGTCCAGATCTCAATCCAGTGGATTACAAGGTTTAGGGGTGTTGCAGGATCGAGTTTATCGGACAAGAATCGAGGACGTTGAACATCTCCGGGAGCGGCTGGCTAATTAAGAAGTGGAGCCGATCAACGAATCATCGACAGCGCTGCCATTCTCTGCATTTTACTGTTGGGTAACTTGGTTTCTGAGTCACCCAATTTCAAAAGGATATGCCTTCTTAACCCTTGCACCAATTATAATAAAAGTTGCAGGGTAGGGATAGAATAGGCTGGCGGTTATCGGAACCAAATTTGGTATCTGTAGCACTACAACTAACTAAGATATTTAACAAAGTCTAGTGTTCTACTTTATCGTTATTAAAGTAGGCATAAGTACTATTTAATTATGAAACATCTGAAAATCGAGTTAATTCACCCCATAAAGGCAAGACATAGTTTAGGCCAGCGGTTCCCAACCCGTGGCCCACGAGGCAAAAATGGCCCACGACCTCTCAAAAGAAGGGCTGCTTATATGAATAATTGACAATTTCGACAGGAACTAATACATAACCAAATTATTTTCTTTTACGAAACTATTTTAGGTGGACGTCTATAAATAGCATAAAACATTCTACTTTGATCTAATTCTAACAATATGCCTCTAGCAGGCTAAGTCTCTAGTTAAATATAGCATAAAATATAGGCCTACCGGCAAATGATAAGATTCGCTAAATCAATGGCTCCTAACCTGTGGTCCGCGGGCTGAAAGTTGTCCGTTAGGCCTCAAATTTTAACCTTGTGGCCCCTTCTGTCCTCCGACTAAGAAAAAGTGGCCCCAGAGTCAAAAAGGTTGAGAACGAAGCAATCTGTCCCTGAAACGAATCTAATTATAGACGTATAGGGATAGGCCTATGATTATAATCTATATTGTAGTGCTGTAAGTCGGAGCATGCATGTAGGTTTACGAAAATTCTGTATTAAGTAGGCGCTATACGTTGCCTACAGGATATTTCTATTATATAAAGACTACATATAAAATATATGCAAAGAATATAATAGAAATTGTATTATGGCCGTCATTCGTTGTATTTAAACGATCCATGGCTTCGAATTAACCCTGCTGACCTCTGTATAATCGAGATATCTCGTGTTCTGCTGCAGACGATTATTAAGTCTCTGCTTATCTTAAATCCGATCAAATCTAAATTGCACCAACAGCTGAACATGCAGATAGATCTATGCAGCAGTCAAATGGAAATTGCTGGTAACCTTAGTAAGGCTAATTGTTTGACTTCATAGTTTTCAAAACTATTTTGAAAATAGTTTCACAAAATAGTGTTCAAAAGTATTTTGAAAATAGAAAATGAAATAGCATTTTGAAAATAGTTGTTGAAAATAGTTTTTGAAGAAGTTTTTGAAAAAACGTTTCATAATCAATATTTTACACTTTTCTAGTGACCTAAACTATGACATGTAGGCTTACGAACAAGTTGACTTCATAAATATTTTTATACTTTGTTGTCAGACAATGTTGTGGTCCGACAGTTATTAAACATAACAAAAAAGTGGAACAATACATAACCAAAGAAGATTTGTGGCAAAAGTTTCAGAACAGCTTGCATAGACTAATTAGTTGGAGGCATAATGCAGTAGGCCATATGTGGTCTATTTTGATTGTCAATATTATTAAAAGCAATGAAATATAAGACCAAATTCACAAAAATAGATAGCAGACTATATTTTTAACAGTCCCCAACACGACATAGACAGAGATGTCAAACACAATAATATAACCAGTTCCTTACCAGTTCAAGAAGTTTATTTGAACTAAAGCAACAAAAAGCACGAATGACCTACTAGGCTAGATAGGCTTAAAAACCAGCTGCAGGGAGTGCAGGCCTAGAATAGTTTCAAAAATATCAACAAAAGCACAGTTCTATAACACACTGATTATCGACATGATAATAAAAACTATTTTGGGAAACTATTTTAAATTCTCCAAAATAGCTTTTAAAACTATTTTGAAAATACTTTTACAAAATAGTTTTCAAAACTATTGTGAAAATAGAAAATAAAATAGTACTTTCTATTTTGAAAATAGAAATCCATTTTGAAAATACTATAGTGCCCCATCACCGTTTGTTATCTTTACTCTATTAACTTGCAACGAGGAATGGCTTTGACTCTCTGTCATACTATTTCTTGAATTTTTAAATATAAGTGAATATTAGACACGTAGCTATGTGTGTACATATCTGTATTAGGCTATAGACCAATTATTTGTGTTTATCCTGGGACTACTATTAATAGTCCCAGGTTCATCTTTACCTTTATTGAGCAACAAATGCATAAGTAATAAGCAGAAGCTGCTGTTGACATCTGGTGACTGATAAGAGATCAAACAGAGAGCAGTAGAAGGAGAAGAACAGACTGCTGTTGCTCCTGGTGAATAACTAATAGGTTCATTCAAGTACGCTTGTCATACTGTGGCAAAATTTGGCCGACGTGCATTATTATTATTTCATTATTATTGTTTGACGACGCTAAGATCGCCGTTTTGTATTATTATCGAGCGTAGGAAACAGCGTCATGTATAATTATCTACTTGTTTTTTAAGGACTGCTGCGTCGATTAAGCTAGCCCTTATTGTGAGATAATTCTTGCTATTGCATGTATTATTATCTGTGTTAGAGGAACTGCTGTGCATTTAGGTTAGCCCTTAGTGTAAGATTGATTCTTGTCACGGTAGTTTAGGCACGCAGCCTCTAGATTCGCGCGTTGGGGGCGGAGCTAACTACGCCCGCGCTGCGCTCATTAGTATTACTATTTCCTTTTATGGCACTGTTGTGTAGCAGAATAGAACACAAATAGCGTACGCAGAACTTGATACGCACTGTGATAGGCTGAGGGGCGTAACCTCTCGGCGATTGTTGGCTATTTAAGCCGTGTGTTTCGCGCATTCGGCGCGATTCCTGGTCTGCGGGCCGTTTTCGCATTTGAAGACAGCGCGATTCCTGGTCTGCGGGCCGTTTTCGCATTTGAAGAAGCTGCTGAATAAAGAGTCGTTAATTGCTCTTGGTGTTCATCTTTCGTCTTGACTAGGACGCAGCGGGCATAGCCGCCCTCCCACCAGAGAAGGATGCAGCGGGCATCATCCAAGAGAGAAGGACGCAGCGGGCATCGTCCATCAGAGAAGGACGCAGCGGGCATAGCCGCCCTCCCATCAGAGAAGGAC
>JAQFXW010000578.1:0-17991 GCA_034693945.1 Dendrobaena attemsi
CCACCCACCGCGTAAGGACCTTTAGCAAGTCCTTCACTCACAATTGCTGAAGCGCTTCGGCATTTAAAACTCTGACAAACCCTCGGGCTGTAGTCGGGACCGCCTCTGAATAGTAGTGGACTGTAAGAGGTATATAAATACACATACATACATACTGTATCGATACAACCGTATGTGTAGATGCAGTAGGATGCTGTTCAAACATCAGGTGTGCTAACTGAGGAGATTATTGGCTAAAGTTGATGAGAGTAATTTCTACTGATAGTAGGTATTCGTGTGCATACTTAGGGGACATTTGCCGATTCAAAGTCTGAAAGCATTTATCTATGTCACAAGAGAAATTATGTATTTTTATGAAATTATTTGAAATTTTCCAATCACATCGAATGGAGTCGCCTCAAAATGTTTTCCGTGCTACTCCTGTGTGGGCATTTTATTGGTTAGGGCTCTTGGAAATGTTACTTCATGGGATTGTAAATAGGACCACCTCTGAGTAGGAATGGACTCGAAGATGTGGTATGAATAGAAATAAGTGAATAAATCAAATTCCTCCACTCGCAATTGTTCTGCACATTCAATAGTAATTGGTGGCATTTAATCAACGCATAATAGACCTAATAATAATCGTTTGTTTTGTGTGTCTAGCCTTTCACGAGCTGTCTGTTTACCCGAAAAAAGATCTGCCGTTCTTCATCCTCTTCACCGGCGGTCTGTGCTCCTTCACGGCTCTGCTCGCTGTCCTAGCACTTCAGTATCCAGAACCAATGGACAATTTCGCCAGATCAGTAAGCAGGGGGGCTTCAGTCGCTTCTTTGTAATGGGAAAACAGCATGGCTTATTTGTGATGCTGCTAGTTTCTCGGTTAATTATGGCGACGTGCTGAGAGATTTATTGATCTATTGTCTTTCAACGATTCTCAGTTTATTAACATTTGTATGGTGTGACAGGTTAGCAACGATGAACTCCCAGCTTTGGTTAGCTCACTCTCTTTGTTAAAATGTTTGGTTGGCTGCACTTTACAAGTTTACAGCAGCGGTTTCCAACCCGTGGCCCGCGGGCCAAAAGTGGTCCGCCAGGTCTCAGAAAATGGCCCTCGTCCTCAAAGAATCAACAGAAATATATGAAAAATTTACAATTATGACAGGGAACGATACATAATTATTCTCTATAACAAACTTATTTCAGTTGGACATTTATAAATAGCATAAAACATTCTATTTTCATTTAATTCTAACAATTTTAAGTGCTTCTAGTAATAGTCAAATAATGCATAAAATATACCGACAAATCAGTGGCTCCTAACACGTGGTTCGCGTGCTGAAAGCGGCCCGGCATGCCTCAAATTTTAACCTTGTGGCCCTCATGTCCTCCGATTAAGAAAAAGTGGCCCTATTGTTCAAAAGTTTGGGAACCATTGGTTTACAGTATCTTCATTATAGATTAAGGTTGTGAATTATTGAATATTATTATATTAGATTAAAGTTAGTTTAGTTTGTATAGAGCAATAAGCTCAGTGGTTTGTCACTGGGTATGACAATAGAGGAAGAGAGCTGGAGAGAGAGGTGAACAACTGCCTGGTGTTTTGTTGCATTCAGGAGTTCTTTTTGTAATGTTTTGTTTTTTTGCAGTTGGCCAGTTGGCTGTTTCTACCGATTGGCTACATAATAGACAAACTGGAGGCTTTCCTGCCGTCCTTCGTCTTGACCTGACTTTCCGAAAACATCTTCTCCCCAATCTGAGAGACTTCAGTTCTGTCCTCGTTTCATGTCAGATAAATATACGATGTCTGCTGCTGCTGCTGCTGTTGCCTCTGATGACGATGATGGTTATGATCTCAAAACAGTCTCCGCATCTTTCGCTCGGGTTGGAAATGTGATCTGCCGGTCGACTTTATCTATTGTGCAGAGAGAGAGAGAGCACTGGCGCCCAACAACACCTCTCTGAGGCGTTAATTCATACGTCGGGCTATCTATCAGTCATCTCGTTCTCTGTATGTTAATCCTAATGATGCGGCAATTGGCACAGTGTGAAATCGAGCCGTGCTGATCCATTGGGTGACTACGTGCTGCTGCTCCATCTGGTAACTGGCGTAACCTGTACATCTACTTAGGCTTCACCTTATGCCTAGAATTATACTTATATATTATATATATTATATAGATATATATATCTCAATTGGACTTGTAATTATTTCATAGCATAGTTTGCATCTGAATTTTTGTGCGAAGTACTGTAGACCATTATTAGTGAGTGGAGGTTGTTGAAATGCAAAATTCTACTCTACTGTGAAATTAGGGTGGTTTTAATTACAATCGTAGCGATGGTGGTTTTACTTGGAATTGCGGCAGCCGTTGCTTAAAACAGTCTGCATTTGCGTCTGAGCTCCGTCTTTTGCGTCAGTTTTGCTTTTCAGTTACAAGTGTTTATAAGGGTTCACGACTGTACAGAAACATAGTAACCTATTGCTTGTTGTGGAATGTTAAATGACTTATAATATTGTTAATTACATAATATACACGGTCGGAAGTAGCGTGTGCCAGTATTTTGCTGTAACATTCTGACCAAGTTTCTTTGAACTGTATATGATGTGCAGTTTAAGCTTTCTGTAATGCAAGTAAGAACGAGTACTTTGTGCTCTTTTTCTTGTTCTACGCTTTGCAGCAGGCAGTCGTAGTGCTGTACATTTATAATAGTATTGTATAACATTGCAATACACTGTAACTGTGTATACATTACGCAGGTATTTCTTTTTGATTTGCATGTATAATGTATAAACAGTTATTGTTGTTCGAGCATGTGTTAATGTAGTTATTGCATTGAATTTATGCGGGTGAATTGTAGAGACATACAATGTGCAATGGTGCGTTGTGATATGTATTGGTACAAGGCGTAAAAATAGAACAGTAAGAGCAGTGCCAGATATAGGAAGACTACAGCTTAGGGTCTTACAATCTGGAGGGGTCTCAAACTCATCTTCTTGGGACAACGTTTTTAGAATCTGGAAAACGTGGTAGTGGGAAAATGTTCTTAAGACACTTAGCTGTCTTGTGGCACCTTCAGATGTAAGTTTTAGCACACACTCTAAGCTTTTTCTATATATTAATTAGAGCCTCAGCAAGTCTAAAGTTTGTACCTTGTTCTTGGGAGATTGGGAATGACTACTCTGTATTCTAGACGTGCATATGTATTACCATTTCCAAAAGAATTTTCAATGGTTGTTAGTTTTTGTTGCATTTCTTCTGAATAATTTACTTGCGTTGTGCGGTTGTTCTGAAAATGTCAGAAACCTAAGTTATGAGTAGCGTTGCGCCCATGGTATGGTTTCATTTCTTTTCCAAGAATCGTTTCTTTCTGTTGTTGAGTCATCTTGACTTCGTTTGTTCGCATTCATTTTCAATTGAAATGATCAGCAACTGTTGTGAAGTGTGAATAGCTTGGAGGATTCAATCGACGTAGTTATGATAATTGACTTTTTTTCTAGTCAAACGACGTTTTAACATTTTATTGTCAGGCGGCCGGGCAAGATTTGGGGCTGGAGCTCTTCGCTCGATTTACTTGCAGGAAGCAAACTGTTGCTGTTCAAGCGTTACTTTAATTTCGTTTAATATTTATTTGATGAGAAAATGTTTTAGGCTTTGTTTTCTGTTGATTAGTGTTGTGGTTAGCCACCTTTGTATTTCATTCTCAAAGAGCATTCTCTGAATAGACGTTTCTGCTGTTGCTAGACTCTCAGAGTGGCCTCTTGCATCAGACTTTATATAGCAACATGTATATGAGAAATGTGTTTTATAAATTTAGTTCGAATCATTTTTGAATTCACGTGTTCAAACTGCTGTTTGAGAACTCCAGATAACTTGAGATTTTTTGCGAGGTTCCGTAAAATACTGTTCTCTTTGAAGCTGTTTGCTGGAAGGGTAAAAAGCTTCTATTTACAAAATAGGTTAATCAAGCAGTTTCACTGTAAAACCCGACCCTTTTCTATTCTTAGCTGTTTGCTGGAAGGTTACACAAAAGCTTCTGCACTTACAAAATAGGTTAATCAAGCAGTTTCACTGTAAACCCGACCCTTTTCTATGAGTGTGGCTCGGGTAGGCTTTCGTATCTGTTACGTAGAACATTGTGCTAGCAATGCATAGATCCCTAGAGGTCCACATGACATCGGAGCAGAAATGCTATTTGATATATAAGAATTCCCGACTTTACTTTATCAGCTAACACTAAATTTCTTTGCGGAATTTTGTGAATTTCTAACATCCAACAGCAGAACGAACTGGAGGTGGTCTTCTTTACTTGTAGTTTTGATCTAGCATTAGATAAATCCCAAAGTCTAGAAAGGACTCGAGTTCCCAACCTGTTCTAGTAATAAATTACGTTGCTTAGTGATGAAGGCAAATGCATGAATAAACTTGTCCACAATCATCGGGTCACAGATTTGGCAAGCTAAAGAATTAGCCCTGTGTTCTTGAGGTCTTGCTGTTCAAGTCTCCAGTTGTATTGCCATATAACGGGTGGGTTTTTTTTAGCAACTGAATTACAGAAGCATATAATTACAGGAAACTGCTTTATGGCATATTATGTTCTTTCGTTTGATCCAGATTTGAATTAAAATTTTTTATAGTTATCTGTTTGAAAATGAAATAACCAGAAGTAGTTTATATAAATTTATAAACCTTTGTAGGTCAGTTACAGGCAATGTTCGCAATACGCTTGCAGATGAGTCTTACCGTAATTTTAAACTACTTGTAATATAGGCCAGTACAAAATACATTTCTTTATTTGTTGTAATAAAAGAAAGACTTATTTTGAGTTCTTAATGTAAATGTACTGGATTTTGGCTAAAGGTTAATATCCAAATAAAATTTTATATTATCAGCTCTCAAAATTAGTTCTTAAGTGGTTCATTCATATTTTGGAAACGTGTGCTGCCCGCTGGTGTTGTATCAGTTCAGTTCAGTGGCTCATAATGAAAAAAGGTTGCTTTTCCTCCACTGTTAACAAATGACATGTTTTATAAATTGTTACGTAGTGTGTTTTAACGAGTTCACCTCATGTTGAGACGTTGTATTTGAAATTCAAAGTTGGTTTTGGATCCATGCGCCTAACTGCATTTGAGAGATCTGGTCTGAATAATTCTACCATAAAGGCTTCTGCATTAATAGTTATACCAGTTAATAGTTATGCTATCCTTCTAATGTTGTTTTTGGACCAGTTACTGTATTACAACAGGCTGTATCCTAACAGAGTGATTCAGCTTCAGAAGGCATTTATGCTCTGAAGCCAAATGTAATCCCAGATCTGTTTAATGTGGACAGCTGTGGTACAGCATAGCCGATTAATTGGATTTTTCACCTGTTAAGTATGGGTTCGATTCTTCATAAACGGTTAGGTGACGGGTCTTTGTGGCACAGTCCTATTCTGTTCACAGCTGATTGATGCTTGGTCATAGATAGAAGAGCAGCCCTTATGCAAGCCCTGCAGAGGCAGCCATTGATATGAAGCGTTGTCGACCTCATTTTCTTTGCCTTGGCATATATAAGGCGGATGGCCAGTCCTCTCGCTCACCGTCTCATCTTCCCCCTGCCTTGCGATTCTGATTTGACTAAGCGCCCTTTTGTAGGTGCTATAGAAGTTTTGAGCTACGATTATGATATGAGTCGGTGTACTCATCATCGCTGAGTTGGCTGATATGCAAAATGGAGCAGAAATCTTGAGTCAAATTTCTGGATTTTAACCCCAGACCGCACGAATACTCGGATAGCAGTGGCACCTAATGAATGCATAATAATAATGTTTTAAAGCGTAATTTCACAATCAAAAGTACGCTTTACAAAGTCAATTCTGCTATGCTCGATGTACCTGACTGTGTTGCTACGATTAAGCAAGCAAAACCACATAATGACAGGGTACCCTTATGCTATCTATAGCCTACCCCGCTCTGTTAGGCACCCTTATAACGGCATAGTTGTGTTACGGCGCCGTATAAATTTTATTATTATTATTATACGATATATTCGACAGGATGCCCAGCAGTGCTGAACAATCGTTATGTCAATGAGCTTGTACATTTGAACTTAGAAGATGTGTATGCAGTTATTTTAAGAGATTACAGAACTACGTATAATACGCAAGTTGTCCGTTGTCGGGGGAGTATGTGTAGGCGGTTCATTTCAGGGGCAAATCTTGTGAGTGCTAAAGTTGTGCGTGTTTTTGCCAAATGGTTATTATTGTGTAAATGCTAAATGCTTTCGATGTTGTTTTCATCTCAAATGCTGGCCCCGGAATCTAGTCACATGAAAGGAACGTCCACTCTCGTTAAATTACTTGCGAAAGCCGTACATGTACAGACTACTGGTTGTAAATTTTCTTTTGTGGTTTATTCACTTTTATCGAGAATGGTGCAAATAAAATTCTTGGCATATTGTGCTCAAATTATATTTATTTATTTATTTACGCATTTCTATACCGCCCCTTTCAAGTCCACTACTACTCAGAGGCGGTCCCAACTACAGCCCGAGGGAGCGTCGGAGTTTTCACGCCAAAGTGCCACGAGCAACTGTAGGGGAAGGACTTGCTCAAGGTCCCTACGCGGTGGCTCGGGTTTGAATCGAACCCGCGACCCTTCGGACACAAGGCATCGACTATCCCATTGCTCCACACACGCCCTTTGTACTAGCCCGAGATGTTAAATCTCGGAGTGTCGGCAGGCATCGGGTTCGTGCTCTGTGTGTATGTATGTAATATATCTTGTGTTGTATTGTAATTCACTCCAATCATAGGAGCATCCACCCAATGGGACGCATCCCTCCCAACTTTCAAGGAGGTTGGAACCGTGGATGGGACGGTCCTTTCCAAATTTTGTCCAATCAAGATAGTTTTAGTACTTTACATTATTTTAACAGATCAAGATAGTTTAGGTAGGCCCTTCTTTAATTTTAAAATCATCAAAGTCAATAATGTGATGTGAATATGAGCCCAAAATGTACTTGAAATCAGTGGGCATTAAATTCTCAAAATTGCGTCAAATTCCGGGGACCACGCTCCTTCATACCTTAATCGTTAGGTACATTCTCGGCGCTCGCTATTCATCTCCGATCCCTCCTTTGCTATTATAGGTCTCTTCCAACTTATGTGTCATGGTTGCATCTATGACTTCAGTATTATATAACAGCTACTCTCGTAGTAAGAACTATTCATACGAACTTCTGATGACGAACCCAGAGTTAACACAAGAAGCACCTCATTTACTATGCCACCTGGCGAAAGAAGGCCGAGTTCAAGAGGCTACCGTAGTAAATAACCGGACTATCTTAGATCTTCTATTCTTCATACCATTTCCTTACCCTTTTATGTAAAGCAACGATGTGAGTGAAGGATTTGCTGAAGGTCCCTATGCAGTGGCTTCAGATAGATTTGAACATCCAGTCACAAGGTGCCCAACATGCCACGCATATTGTGGGACGCGGTAGTATAGTGGTAAAGTGACAACCGAAGGGTAGCAGGTTCGAATCCCACCCGCCGCATAAGGACTTTGAGCAAGTCCCTCACTCACACTTGCTCGTGTCGCTTCGGCGTGTAAACACCGACACAGCTCCGGGCTGTAGTCGGGACTGCCTCTGAGTAGCAGGAAACTTGAAGGGGCGGTATAGAAATGTGTAAATAAAATAAAGTAAATAAATAAAATATATATATATATATATTTGCCCTGAGTTCAGTCCCCCAAGGCTTAGAAATTAAGATAACAGTGCAGTAAAATGTCCGGAAGATCAGGCCTCGTCCTCAGTGCTGGATGGAAAAGTGCTTTATATATATATATATTATATATATATATATTAATAGTTATATATATGTATACAAGGAGTTAAATATTGATGCAGTGGTAAAGCAAAGTTAGTTGTCAACAAAATTATTAATAATATGTAATTCAGTAAAAATTTCTGATTAGTGATGAGTGTTGCAGAAAGTTATCTGATACAAAAATGTACAATGCAGTAGAAAACCATTAAAAATTGATCCTTGGCAATAAAACTGAACTCAGGTCTATGAAGGCAACATTGAATAACAGTCTCTCTTTTTTACCACCAAGTACTAGATTTATTTTGTCTACACAAATCTACACAAACTGATCAATACAAGTCAATATTCGGAATCAATGTTAATACTGAAATTTTAAAGTTACCACCATTTTTGTAAAGATAACAATTCAAAACAGTTTATTGGAAGCTTTTAATGAATTCAGACAAGTAAATCAACAAAATATTGAAAGGGGTATAACGGTATAAGTCAAACTTGGAACAAACGGTAGCAATGGGGCACAAAGTTTCACGAACTGTAACAGCCCAGGTCTCGCACAGAAAATAATACTGCATAAGCGATCAACTAACAAGTAACAGCCGAGCTATGAAAAATAGGGGCAATTCTCAGTCTTTTGAGATTGAGAGATCACTGATATGCTTTTGTCTTGATCATTGGCCTCAACTGAATTTTTTGTCACCACCTGGGTATTACAGGCATACAATTATAATGACTGCAAACCAATAAAGATTTAAAATTAATACAGGCTGAAATATAATAAAAACATACAAAAGAAATATAATAAAAATATACAAAAACATTTTATTGTATTATTAGTTCGATGCTGACGTGTAGACCCCATTAAAGGAAGAAATTGTAAAAAATATATCTGTTTAAATGTTTTTAAGTAAAAATCATACATTTTTGGACCTGCATGCGGACCACCACACAGATGGTTGTCTGCGGGCCACAGGTTTAGAACCGATGATATACATGTACCAGCAGTAACTGCCACACTGCCAATAGGAGAGAAAACATAAAGCAGAGTGGAAACGAAGAAACGTATAAATTATGCAGCTAACGATTAAGGTATGAAGGAACGAAAAGAAAAATTGTTGCAATGAATATTGGAAAACAATGTCACGATGCAATAAACGTTATTATAGGATGACTAACCCTGATAATCGGTTTAATTATTTAGTGATCATAAATAGCTATTTATTCAAAGATTTCTAGTGCTCCTCTCAAAGTGTAGGCCTACTACTTTAAGAAGCTCCCGAATACTGTTTTAAGCAGAAACAGGCCAAAACGCTTCTTTGCACCTTGAACACAAAAACACCGTGACTGATTCGTATGAGATTATAAGAAAACAAACATTTCTTTAATTATGCAATTTATCACCTACTGAAACATTACGCACATCTATTAGATTGATATGATGTGTAATTCAGAAACTTGACAGGATGTGTATGAACATACAAACCAAAGTTTACTACTCATACTCATAGTTTCAGATGTACGTTAAGTCACGCCTTCTTTACTACTGTCACTTTAATTGTTCATTTACTTCATTTATTCACACCTTTCCATTCCAACCCTTCAAGTCCACTACTGCTCAGAGGCGTATCTGTCTCGACTACTGTCCAGAGGAGTGCCGGAGTTTACACGTGTCACGTGAAGTGCCAGGAGCAATTGTGAGTGAAGGAATTGCTCAAGGTCCCTAAGTCACTACGTGTGGCTGTGGTCTGAATCAAGCCCACGACCCTTCGGATGCAAGGCGGTGACCATCCCATTGCGCCACTATGACCCACTTAACTGTAAGTCATGGGCTATAGCTACGCTTTATATATTTTGTGATTATAGACACTGAGATTTAAAAAGCACCATACATGTATTGTATATTCATACAGGATAGGCACAGAATACCAGATTCTAAGTATTTAGGTGAACAAGTCCTAAATAATTTAAGTATTCGATGAAGAAGTTTTAAACAACTCTGGCGGCCAAATACATAAAACTTACAAGTTAACGCATTGCAAAACCGTGAACATTACAAATTTATTGTTGTTAAGTAATGAAACAAGACCAGATACATGTAAATATTTTGGCACTGATGTCAGCCAATCTTAGAGAATTGAAATCTTTCTGAATGTGAAAATAATCATTTCTCATAAATTGGCCATATTCGAATCGAATAATCATTATTTAACTAATACATCTACAGATTTAATTAGTTATTTAGCATTTCACTATTTTTCCTAAGAAAACACGAATTTCTTGTTTGTCTAATGGGTAACACAAACAACAATTAAACGGACATTTTAGAAATAACATCCGGTGTGCAAATGTCTTCAAAATTCTTCACGTTGTACAACCTGTCAACTGTGAGTTGTGAGATCGTAGTCAGCGTTGAATTCCTTACTCCAAATCATTGTCTCAAAAGCCGAGTCGAGCGAAGATGAGTCGGATGAAGGCGGAATGAGTTTAACACTCAGCTGGTCTAGCTCGCTGGACTGTTTCCAGACATATAATTCATCTGCCGATTCACAAACTACAGATTCAGATTCGGGTTCCTGGACATAATCGTCGGTTATCATTCGTTCACTTTCGTGACATTCAGGCTCTTGTTCACTGTTGGTTGAGTCAGCCATGACAGGTTCATCAACTCGTCCGTCAAAACCGGTCGAGACTGCATCGCTAAGTCTTTTACCTTCCGGACTGTCATCATAACTCTTCTGAACATAAGTCATGTGATACACGTAACGTCCTTTCCGCTTTTTGAAACCATGTATGTGTAGAATCAACGACTCGATCTCCTTCGGCAGCATATATTCGTGCTGACGATAGTTTATGCGTTTGGCGATGTCATTGACTTCCGTGAAATCGAACCTCGCAATCGTCAGTCTTTCATCGATTGTTTCCGGATGAAAATAATCGAGAAACATTTGAACCATCGGATCAAGAGGATCAGGTGTTGCAGATTGCGGAGAGCTGCCGGTAATGCCGTTGGAACTAATGAGAAGAATCTTGCGGTTACTGTTGCAAACGTCCTGTATGTAGTTGAGACGGTTCAGGGAAATTAGATTTTCGTCATCACGCATAGTTCGAACTGAACAATTGCAATGACGAGTGAGAAAATGTAGTAAATGGTGGACGACGTCTTGAAGATCAGACAAGTACAGTATTAGGATCTCTTGCTTCTCCAACGAATGTAACTTGACATCTGCAAAAGAAAAACATAGAGTTAACAAATCGTCGGCTTGACACCCGGATTTTGATATGGCACCGGAATAGACAAGCAATTTGGTTATTGCAGACTTGATTTGGTATAATGATGGTGAATAAGCTGGTCTCCCTGATGTGGCTTTCGTGTGGCGCTGTGAAATTTTGAGTATTTACATTACATTACAGGTAAAATAACAACAGCTACAGATAATAGAAATAAACACGCTCATCAGTGAAAATGTAACAATTTGCATATGCATAATAAAAATAAAGTGCGATAAAAACTATACAATAAACACCCACTTAAAATAACTTGTCATTCTAGAGATAGCAAAATGAACCTACTGTAGTACTATTATAGTCATTTAAGTTGAGTACTCTGGTATGCAACTTAAATACTGCTACTACAACAACTCATGCAACTACTACAACTGCAGAATGCTATATTTACAACCATTACGGCTTCTACCACTTCTGGCTACTGCTATCTATGCTGCTGATGCAGGGCTATCCTATGAACCTTTTATAAAAAAACAATCCCATGAACCATTTTGATAAGAGCACTAACGATACAGCAGACACCTGGATGATGACGACGATAAAGATGGTGATGATGATAATGTGGCAAACACCAGAACATTTCCAAAACAACAGAATTTCAGACAGAAATTAAACACGCTAAGCTGGAAGAATAAAAAGTGTGAAACCTTTATGTTTTGGCCGAAGGAGAATCCAAACAACGAGCGCAATTAATCCCGTTGCAAGGAAGCATCCGATGGCAATTCCGGTGATTTTTGTTGGCAGTAAAGGATCATCGGTAATAAGGTAACAATCATCGGCATTCACTGGGACAAAAACAACAATGCAAGTACAAGATAAATACAGCAGGATCAAATCATACATAACCTGACGCCCTGATACTAAAACACCTGTATGTAGGCCGGCATGCGTCATGCATATTTCTTTTAGTTACTTGGGAGATTTCTGTAGAGCCTCTTCAAGACCACTACTACTCAGAGGCACTCCTGGCTGCAGCATTGACGCCGAGTCGGAGTTAACACGCCAAAGCGCCACACAGCAATTGTCAGTGAAGGACTTGCTCAAGGTCGACACGCAGTCAGTGGCTTGAGGTGGATTCAAACCCGCAACCCCTATGGTCACAAGGCACTGAACTATGTCACTACACCACTACGTGATGCTTACCACAAGTATCATGTTTTAAGTATTATATTCGAAGAGACCGGAGAACGGCAAATAAAAAATGGCAGAGATACTTGTTTCATCTAGATTTGTTATATTTCACTTTATTATTGTCAGTAATATTATTACTGTTAACTATTACCAAGGGCCTTTAAAGACAAATTTGAGTCAAAATATTTCTCTGTGAAGATAAACACTAAGAAGCTATTATTATCATTTGCTCAGAGGCATACAGAATCCCTCATGGACTTATCTACCGCCTAAGATAAAAGTCTTTAACGGCCCTATTGTAATCGACACCTTTATAATTATAATTTTTTATTACAATACATAATGATCCATCAGGATTTAGTGTTCGTCGATGTCGTGCTGTGTGTAAGCAGCCATTTTGCCTAAAGGGTCATCCTAGAAATTATTTGAAATTACTGCGTTTAATGTATGCAACTTTTGCACATACGTGGGCTACAATTTGAGTTTCCAATTTCAGGCAAATTCATTTCAAAATCTGCCAAAAATCATTAATAGACAATTGTTGATTTGTTGAATATCACACAGTTCATGTCTCCTGTGATTTTGTGGGGTCTAATTGCGTGGCTGGTGCCACCACAGTTCTATCGGACAGGGTCATTACATTTGTCAATGAGGTCCTGACTAATAATGATAATAAAAACGAATTCCACAGACATGTACAAATGAGTAAACTGCTACCGTTATCGATGGTCACTGTGTTTGATTCAATTGCAAAACATCCGTGGTCAGGACATGGCATGAAGCGACATTCTCCCGCCTTTAGTTGTCCACATCGGCAACGACAGAGGCTCGGATCCTTCTTATCTGTGTTTTCCGGATACACCTGACCGTAAATTGTAATAAGATTTACAGTCATCTCAGTCGTTCAACAGAAGAATACATAAAATGCACTGTAATAAAATTTACTTAAAGATGCTTCCATCTACAAAATAGGTTACATGTGATCGTGCAATCCACCCGTTGATATTTGTGTATCTGGTGTCGAACCATTCAGAGAATTCCTGATTTCATCCAGAACGGTCAATTCGTCGTTTCTATCTTGTTCTGCCTTGAAACCTCTTGTTGGCGAGTATCAATATCTTCAGTACCGCACTTCTGGTAATCGTAATCATAATCGCAAACTCGACACTTCTAAAGCGCTCTGTAAAGCTAAGCGCTGGGCACCAGCTAATTCACGAGCGCTGCGTAAAATCAAGAGGGTAGTCAATGAGAAAAGTCTTTGGTGGTCCGAGGTCGAGTTCCAGGAGGTCAGGGCAGAGGGTAGGTATCAAATGTAGCGGATTTCCTGCTTTCTCTCTCTACTGCTGTAGTCAGGGTAGATGTACTGTACTGTACTGGCAGAATCTGTAGAGGATTATTTCTTGTGTAGTTTATCTAGCTCACTAGTGCTCATCCTCTACTATAATGACCTGCTGAGTATCGGCCTTTACTGTTAGTAAAAGGTCTTTGCTTGCACGCCAGAAGTTTCCATGGTTGAATAAGAACAAGACGACTCAGTAACGTTTGTAAACGAATATATTGTATCTAACGAACTTATGAAACTGTGCATCAACGACTTAATTTCTACTTATAAGTGTCTAACTATTTTAGATATCGAACTTCATACTGACAGAATCGACAACGATTTAGAAGAATGTTTGAGAACTGAACGCTTATTGAACTACTGAATCCTATCATATATCACAATGTTTCTCAAAACAATTGTCTCAAACGTGTTGTCTTAGCCGACCTCATTTCAATACCAGGTTATCAGTTCCTCAGTAAACCCAGGGGTTCGGGTGGAGGAGGAGTTGGATTCTTAATTCAACAAGATGTTCCTTTTGAAGTCTTAGAGGACCTTGATATTCACTCCCCATGTAGTTCATTTGAAGGAAAATTTATTCAGATAACCCACAAAGTAGGATCTACCATTGTTGGAGTAGAATACCGACCCTCTGGGAATAATATCGAGGATTTTAACACAGAAATTGACCCTATTTTAACCATACTTCGGAATAAATCAAAAAATCAAATCTTAATAGGTGACTTCACTATTGAAGAATTAATCATTGCGAGCCATCATTTAACTATAGGCCTAATTTCGTTAGCTGGTTAGTTTATCTTAATTGTACCACCTAGTATCCTCCAGGTGGCCCTGGCTTGCGTGGCCCTCAGGCCCTTTTGGGTCTCCTGGGTGACCTTAAACTTGCTTGTTAACCAAACCGTATGTCACTTATTTTTTCTTGGTTACCGAATAAATTTGATTCGATTTGATTGATTACATCTATTAACTGAACTGAACTAAACTCAACTCCTGAACTGTTGGAACTCTCTTTCTTACAGAGTCCCTCTTCTCCTTTTATAGTTTTTAATCAGCTATCATTTAACATTGAGTCAATTCCTACCTTTTAACATTGAGTCAATTCCTATCTTTTATCATTGAGTAAATTCCTATCTTTTAACATTGAGTAAATTCCTATCTTTTATCATTGAGTCAATTTCTATCTTTTATCATTGAGTCAATTCCTATCTTTTATCACAATTTGAGCCTAATCTATTTACAGACCCAGAAAACTTGAGTCAATAATATTCCTATCTTTTATCATTGAGTCAATTCCTATCTTTTATCATTGAGTCAATTCCTATCTTTTATCATTGAGTCAATTCCTATCTTTAAAATTCGCTACAATATCAACTTATACCTTATGAATCTTCGTATAAAAAGACTACTTATAATAATTCTTCAACTCAGGCAATTCACAGCTCAGAGGATTAAAGTAATCCCTTAACTCGCTGCAACAGGTAACAATGAGTTATAGCAATATCAGTTTTTCTAGTAACAGTGTATAGGGGCTGATAAGAAGAACCATTGCGATCTATCTTAAGTTAATGAGGATCCCTCACTGTGTTCCTAGAAGGGGTGCTATACAAATTCACAATTCACATTGTAGCTGGATTGCTTGAAGGCACACATGGATCCAAAACCTCTGAAGTAATTGTGAGTTGGTAGGATTTGAATCCTCAACTGACCGTCAAGTGTGCCAACCAATAGACTACAACACATCTCTGGCAGCAGAAGCGGCAGAGACAAATTCCAAACGGTTTATAAACTTCTGTCAAAGGTTACAATGAAAACAGTGTTGAGTATCTCTGCCTGTCATGTAACTATACTGGTTTCAGAAGCCAATGATACTGTTCAAAAAACAATCCTGACAGAATAGCTGCCAGATATCAGATTTCAGAGGAAGTTGAATTGCCAGCATTTGCAAAAGTAAGAAAAGAATTTGTCAAGTATCAAATAAATGGTTGCTCACCTTAATGGTGTAGTTTCCAGATGCTACACTGGGAAAGAGAACACTGCCTTGTCTCTGACCATTCACCTGTTAGAACATGATAAACTAAACCAATATACATTTGAAAATAGATTCATAAACCAAATCAACAATACTAAACACGTTTTAAAACATTAAAGACAATATTCATAATCCCCAACATTACCATTTTTCTGTGCTTTCAGTTGCTTATAAGATCATAGTGACCTGATTCAGCGTCCTATTTCGGCTACCTCTGATCGCCCACTCCGTTCTCTAGGCCGTTTTCTGGTGCCTCGTTCTCGAATTGCTACTTCATCACATTGTGCCTATGCATCTGTTGGTCCACTGCTGTGGAATGACTTTCCTCCATTGACTCGTTCTGCGATCCTAACTGGCAGTACTACTGTTTCTGCCCGCCGTCTTAGAACTGATCTTTTCTCACTGGGTCCAACGCACTGGGAGCGCCTCTGATTTAGTTGTACTGAAAGAGGCGCTTTATAAATCTATGAATAGAATAGAATTGATATTTTTACAAGAATTTATCCTGCAAGTTTACAATACAGGTTTCAGAACACAGTTCAGGGCCAGATTCAGGCATGTTTAACATGTTCAGTTCAACAAGGGGTCCCAAACTTTAGGAACCCCATACAACCAGATGAGCAATTTTAATTTTGAGAGAACTCTGAAGAAATGTTATTATAAAAGACTTTGCAATGCGTGCAAGATTCGTCGACTAACACATGTTTTATGGGTCTTTGTTAGGATTGTGTGGCGCTGGGCCCCCCACATTTGCTAAACCGGCTCGATCCACCTGCACACGTAAATACCTGAAGAGCCTTTCTTATCACCTTACATTGCAAGCCCGACAACAATAATTCAAGTTGAGAGGGAGATCTATCACATTAATGCACAAACAGAAACGATAAACTCCTGGCTGTTACTTCCTTGATAGAGAAGTCTTACACATTATCTGGCAGCTGGGGGGGACAGGAGACACTCACTTTTCATAGACAATAAATAACTAGAGCAAATAAATGAATACGAAGTTAAGGACGAAGAAGTTAACGTGATTTACGTCCCTCCCAGACAAGACAATGAAACGACCAGTCACGCAATTCTAACTTCTCCAAAGCAATCCTCTCAGTAGAGTCCACAGTAGTAAGATCCCTACCCACATTTCCATATGGGACCTATGTGAATTTTGAACAGAAATCATATGGGAATGTGCTTTTTATGTGGGCTCCATGCAAGCACTCACTTTCACCAGTTGCTGAAAACTGAAGTTTTCCGCTTGGCCTGGGTCGGGAGCGCCTCTGAGTAGGGATCTTAAAGGGGCGCTATACAAATTGCGATTGATTGATTGATTGATTGAGGCATGCTGGCAGGGACTGATCCAGATGCCAGCTACCTCTCTCAGCAATACAAGATGCCAGGAGTTCAAAGACAGAATAAAGTAGAGAAGTATGTTTAAGAGCACTGGGATTATCTTCAGAGACCCAATCCTTATGAAGATCTACATCTTGCTTGTTCTGCATTTGATGGTGGGTTTAAATAAATGCTTAGCTGTCCAACCCTGTTTTATTAAACTACTTTGCACAATTCCATTTTAAGCCTATTCAATAACAGTTATTGACACTTGTGGATTCCATGTCTCTGCTCCCAAGGAATAAAATCGACAACCACTCTCTCTTTGCAGCTCAAACTCTCTTCTTTCCTCCAAAAAGCAGCTCAAAACTCACTATTTCTCATTGACTTTCAAGCTTTTGGATAACTAAACTGCCCTCAACCTAGTGGCTGATTATCTGTGTCTCAGATTCACATTTCAGTGAAAAATTGCGTGCGCTACAAATTTAGCAAACAAATAAATGTATACACGATAACTGCAACATTGTGTGCCTGCTGTTTTAGTGTGAATTGTGCGCTTTAGTTTTAAGAACTAACACTTCTCCCAAAGATTCAATGGTTACTTTTTAAGTAAAATACTTCATATTTCTATCTGTAGAAACAAAATATTTACATCTCACATTCTAGAAAATATCTGAACACAAAAGGCTCACCACGTTCAGCTTCGTTCTATTCAATTCCGCAGATCCTTGGAACAGTGAAATAATGTAGGCATTGAAGTTATAGGCGTCTGGAGCAAGTTCAAAATACACGGTAACAGATCTCGAACAGGAATTACTGCATACTACTAAGTCTGTTATCCAAAACACTGGAACATCTCTATACTCTAAAAAAAAACCATTCGCATGATCAAAACAGTAGATTACATCATCATAAGCCTACATTACCCGATAATTATCATAATCGTGATCTCACGATTATGATAATGGGGCGCGGTAGTGTAGTGATTAAGGTCGGCGCCTTGAAACCGAAAGGTTCCAGGTTCAAATCCCACCCACTGCGTAAGGACCTTTAGCAAGTCTTTCACCTACAATTGCTGAAGCGCTTC
>JAQFXW010000579.1:0-17988 GCA_034693945.1 Dendrobaena attemsi
GATCGCAGAACAAGTCAATGGAGGAAGGTCATTCCACAGCAGTGGACCAACAGATGCATAGACACAATGTTGGGATGTAGCACTGAAGCCACAAGTTCACCACACTTACCAACAAATATTGCACACAATCAAAGGACAATGGATTTTCTTGTGCTTCATACAACAATCGTATTAGGTTCTGTAGTTGCTCTGAGCTCATGGCTTTGCAATTCGCTGCGATGTTCAATTATTGTTCTGTCAGCTGAATGATTTCATTTAAGTCTCGATTTAAGTCTCGTCTCTTTCAACTTGCTCACCAACCACACTGAAACCTTAGGACTCTCTGACTTATTAGAATTCAACCATGTGGACCACCATTATGGTCAAAGATTTCACCTGAAGTGACCACTGTTTGATGTGTTTCAAAATGAGGCAAAAATCATTAGATTGGACTACATAACATAGCATTGTAGTTCAACACTCAAGTAGTGCTGTGTGAATGGCATTGAATGGAGTAAAAAAAGTCTTATAATATATCTGGATAGTGAGATAGATTAGCCATTTGTTTGAAAATAGTTTGCAGTGAATTGTAATAACATAGTTAGCAGGTGTTGCCAGATCTACATATCTGACTGACAATCTGGTATAATTTAACAGATAGACTGCAATGTGCAAAGAGCGGAACATTACCAGTCACGTAATTATTACCTTCCATGATCGGCTGTTCACAGTAGTCAACAGTGAATCCATCCAACTGCTGCATTTCTGTTGGGTCAGGTTTGCGCTCGCGATAGCTGCACATAGCGAACGTATATTGGGAAACCTACGAGAAAAAAGCAGCCAAGCAGCAAAGTACAGCATAGTATGAACTGAGATTGAATCTAAGATAACGTCTATTGGAGCATAATCGTATGTATTGTTTTGTGAATAATATAATATAAATTAGGTACATACAATTAATCTAATACAGTCTGTGCCTTAAGTACCAACGAGTTCTTTCAAATAGCAGACAACCTGTACTGCTTCTATCTAAACAGAATCCCTTCACTGGACATGGCAGAAAAAGCCTAATTATTTACTAATTCCTTAGTATTTGATTGGAGTGAAATCTTCACAAAGGGAGATTGGGGAGGGACCAGAAGGTAGAACCAATTAGTAGACAAATGCATAACCAATGCAAGGAAGCATGTGGTGGGACGTGGTAGTGTAGTGGTGAAGGTCGCCGCCTCGCAACCGAAGGGTCGCGGATTCGTATCCCACCCACTGCGTAAGGACCTTTAGCAAGTCCTTCACTCACAATTGCTGAAGTGCTTCGGCATGTAAAACTCCGACACACCTTCGGGATGTAGTCGGGACCGAATCTGAATAGTAGTGGACTGTAAGAGGCGGTATAGAAATACACACACACACACATACATAAGGAAGCACTCCAAAGTAGAGCATCTTCCAGAAATCCTTCTGATTTGAGATTCAGCTACTGAAGGTAAGACATTCTTATTCAGTCTCTATTTCTAGCTTAATACACTAGGTTTTGAGAGCTTATGGCAAGTCAAACCCAAATCATATACTGGTAATTACGCATACAAGAGTATCTAGTTGTTATACTGGGTGCAGTGGTGCACTACTGCTGGATGATGGTTATACATGGACTTACCTGCAGACAATTGGATTGGATAAAAGTTAGTGACAGAATGGCTTAACAAATAAAGATCAAATAAGAGAAGTTTAGCTGAACTGGAGCAGATGCTCGAAATAGACAAATGACAGAATACAATAACCGGTAGTCAAGAAAGAGCATTTTGGTGCTAGCAATGAATACAACATGACATACCTGAACAAGAACAAAATATCGTTTTTTCCATTTCTTCCACACATTTTTTCCAAGAGCATAAAGATACCTGAGAAGCAGAATTATTACAAGAAACATCATTTGTCAACACCAATTGGTATGGACAATGCTTCAGTGTGCTAACACCAGGTCGACCAAGTGGTTGTCATTACCTGCTAACCTTATGACACTTAATTGTAGCTAGGGACGGGTTGGAAACGCACCTGAGTAGAGGACCCTGAACGGGTGCTATATAAATCTCTATAATGAATGATGAATAAAGTATGGAAATAATCTCTTTCTTACCATTATGACTCACACAAACAAGCCTGACAGCTAATGTTCAGTTCCTGATGTCAACTTATCAATTTGACAAGCGTCATGAGAAGTACTGCTATTAAAGAAGAATGTTCAGTTATCGGACTTCAGTGGTCAAATTAAAGATCCCACAGGTCGAAACGTAAGTATATTTGCTATTCCGTCATTGGACCTGTCCTATCATTAGATCAATACTGTGATGTTTGTGTCTCAGCTGAATGAATATCTTTCACGCCAGCAGGTTCACTGTACAAGCATTGAACACTTGATACAATAATGACTGCTTTATATAATACATTGATGATAAGCAACATGCTTCTATTCTACTGCATCGAAGACAATGCTTATTTCTTGTCATGGTCATTGATAGGTAACATGCCCGCATTCTGCTGCATCCAAGACTAAAACTGCATTGTGTCCTGTCAAATAGACATTTTGTTACTGGGCCACTCAATAGGGAAAAACAAGTCATTCAGATCCATACAATTGCCAAGCAACCATGCAACTGGCTGGCTGCAAAATTGCAATTAACGTGCGTGCACTTTGGTGGAACAGTTAGTTCGTCATTCCCAGGCATCGGCCTCCGCAAAACTACAGGTACTGTTCATTACAATCACCGTGGCATGTCTTACTTTAATTTCTTCATGGCTTCTTGTTATGCAGAGCTATGGAAAGAAAGGACAACAATGGTCAGAACAAATGCAAAGACAGAAGAGAAGCTAAAATACCCGCAGTGTTTCATATTCTGCGGTTTGTCGATACGACATGCCACTTTGATCTTGAGATTCTTGTCTGGACAGTTCTTAGTCGTCTGCAACTGGTACCATTCGGGTGCCTTTGAACTAGTGGCTGTAGGCTTCAGTATCACCTGCAAAGGTACAACATACAACAAGTAGTGCTCAGCTCAATGATATGTCAAATAGCAGTTTCTACCTCTTTTAAATGTCTCTCAGTCAAATAAGTGCCGCAGCAAACGCAGGTCATATCTTAAATAGTTTGTCTTTAGAAACAGGTTTTTTGAGAATATAGCCAAAAATCTGCATCACCAGGTTTCGAGGGCATTGGGATAAACACATGAGAACCCACCTCGTACTTACTAAAAAATTATAGTGGCTCAAATGCAGAAAAGGACGGCCACTATACTGTAAGGTAATGCTTCTGTTATGAATATGACTACAATGATGAAACCAAAGAGAAGCAACTAACACGTCCAAGTTCTTTGTCCTCAAGACTGAGCATGCGAGAACTTTCAGTGTACAGCTTGATTTTCACCGAAGGCAATGGATGATTGGTTGTGAAATCTCCTTGCGTATCCCAGCTGGAAAGAGTAATGTAACACGTATCAACTAAGAAGAGATCAAAGAAACAATATTAACCACTAACCAGAAAATAAAGTTTGTCAATTCTTCAGATACACTATTCAATTAAAATACACCAACATCAAGAATATGTTAAGAATTTATTTAATGATAAAAAGACTCAACTGAAGTAAAACATTTGCTGTTCAACAACCATCTCAATTAGTCACTGCATGGAATTGTGTTGTATTTGATCATTTCTACCAGCATGGGTCTTTGACAAGTGCTACAAGTGCAAGGCTGTAAGCCACCCAAAGAGAAAAGTAAGGCTCTAGAGTAAAATTTACACTACAACAGAAAATTAGTTGTAGAAAATCAATGGCAAGTTCAATCCATACAAAGGGACCTATGGAGGCAAAGAATCTGGGTTGAGACAGAGTGGTACTAATATGAGAAGCCATTCATAGGATCTGAGAGGATGCAGCGACATGGCAATGAAAGGTGGAGAATTTGTACACAAAGATATCATGTAGCAAGACCCAGTTCAGACTTCAACAAAAGAGAACTTATGCTCTGAGTGCTTAATCTGGTTGCTTCTCTTATTCAATACAAGACATGTTTAGAATTCTGCATAAATCAAGCAACTCTGTCAATCATGGATGGACTCTGATGTTCAGTGTTGATGTTCGTGCAGGAAAATCCAAATTTATGAAGACTTTTTATTAACTAGTTTTAGATGCTTCTAGTCTGTAGAAGCATAGATGATGCATGTATATTTGATACTCCAAAATTTCTTATAATTTCCGCAGACTGGTGAGATAAAACGCCGTGATGCACTAAATTTATGACAAGGAGGTCATCATACAATCATAATATTATATTGAAATAATCAATGAGGAGGCTGCTTGCAAAGCATATACGATCAGACAAGACGTCCAGAGTACTCCAGACATTGCAAAGCTGACAAGTCGTGACAGAAGGGAGAGCGACTTATTCGGCCTAATTACCACGGTTTCGATGCCTCCGCCTGGTCAGTCTGCAGTTTCTCTCCTCCGTCCACTTCCATCGTACAGTAGACAATCTTATTAGGAGGCAGAGACTTCAGACCTTTCACCTCCATCACGATTACCTGCAGCAAGCAAACACGCACACACATACACACCATCACGCACAGGTGAGTACAGACCGAAGCATGAGTCGCATTGGTAGGAACTGGATGGATTCATTACAAGGATGACTGGCTGCTGCAGCTGCTGCTGCTGGTCTTGCTAATTGTTGACACGCATATACATATAGAAGTATAGAAACAGGTACAAACACAAGACTATGGGGAGTGATAGCTATCTAAGGTCAACTGTATATAAGTTCTACAAATCTTCTGACAAAGCCTATACAGATTTTCTACCAGAGATGTATATACAGGTTGCAATGTAATTATGATCATTTATTGATTCATCTGCTTAATAAGTGAATCGAGTTCCGAAACCAAAATAGCAATGAGACCAGAATTATATCTGGCTGTGGCAAGAACAAAGGCTCATATATCGTGGCATGCAAAGGGTTAAACTACTTTTGTCTTACAATATGCTAAACCAAGTCGAGTTTTGCTCAGGCAGCTTATAGTCACAAAGTGATATACAACATATTTAAAACAGACATCAAACCTGACACATATTCAATAACTTTCTATTCTATGAGTTTATCTTTATGACTCGGTTCCATTCCCTATGCGCCTCAGCGTTCTGAAAGTCCCTTAAGGCTGATCCATAAGGAAACTCAGTGACTGCAAAGGGCATTGATGGAACCTGTCTCTTTGAGAGCAGATTTGGGAGCAGAGAAGCTTTGATCTGACAGCCAAATATTTCATCCTGCAAGGCAGAGACAGACTGTCATGGGAGAGCAATGGTAAAGAGAGTGCGTGCAGGCACAGAGAAGAAGAAGACGCAGGTTATGGACACAGACCTAAACATACAATACCTACTGGAGACGTTTTTAGAGACAGGCGAGAGAGAGAGAGAGACAGATTGGTGCACATTCTCACAAAAATATATAATCATTTGGCGGAAATATGTATAATTTTATATATAAATTCAACATGTCCCTACTCAATGTGTTAATACCTAAATAAATCATATAATGTTAACAAATCATACAGCATAATAATTTGTAGTTCAAAAAGTCCAAGCTGTAGATCTATTAGAAGCAAAGATCAATATTCAGTTTCTCATGAAAGGGTCATTTTCTGGCTGCACAAGTAGGAGACAAGTGTAGTCTTTCTCAAATGAGGTCACATATTTTCACCTTGGGTACAGAAATCAGTTATCCCATATGAGTATAAAATTCCAATTCCAATTTGAATAATTCGATTTCTGAACAGCCGTCTTTATGATATATGGCATTTTCCAATTCCTTAGGCTTCTTCTGAGGCATCCTATTAATTCAAATAATAAAAATAAAATAATAAATATCCAATTTGGTGAAGACATCATCATCAACTGACAGGAAAATGAGAGAAATGAAGATGGAGATAAAACGATGAGAGGCTGGTCAGGTAATGAGACAGAAGACAGGCAGGCGGACAGACAGAAGCACAAAGGCAGGAAGGAAGATAGGTAGGTAGGAGGACAATCGAGGAGGGGAGGAATGTCAATAATTACCTCGAGGGCAAAGACAAGCACAACGTCCAGCTTGGAAAGTGCTGGTTCGTTGTCCTCAGACACGTCTAGCTTTGCCACTCCTGAATAGACGTTGTGTGGATTGTGAGGTCTTACAAAAGTAGAAACAAAAACTATTAGTAAACTACTGATTCTAGATTGTATGAAGGAGAAGCCTGGTCTAAAATAAAATCTTGCAAACACCCTTTTACTTACGTAATGAACCAAATTCACAAAAATCCTCATCATAAAGATTTAACCTGTCACTAATGCCACTAATGTGCAAAACATTCTCTCTTAGGACTAAGAGGCGCTTTATATAAATTGAGGCTTACAATTACAATTACACAAATTGCAACTTTTACAATTACAATTACATAAATTGCAACTCATAACTCAGAATTCTCAATCCTACTAAGCACAAGAAGAACCTAAGATTGGTCGGAGTAAATATGAAGAAGCTCCTCATCTACTACACCATCTGGTAAATGAAGTTTGAGTCAATACCTAAATGACTTGATCTTAGATCTTATGTTCTTCATACCTGTGTCTTATTCATTATACTAAGCCTTCTCCAACAGAGCAATGGCGAATCAGGAGCGCCTCTGAGTAATATGGACTTGAAGAGGTGCTATGGAAATCTTCTAAATAAAAATATGCTAGTCTTTCCTTCTTCTTATCTATCCAGCTGCACTGCTGGATAGACATGGAGGAGAAAGAGAGAATGACAAAGAAAGAAACATCTATGACAAAACCCACAGAAATGATGAAGGATTCTTAAGTACATTTACATTCTCAAGCAGATCTGAAAGCGGAAATCCTCTTCTTAATAAAGCAGAAGTAAGCAGCAACCGCCAGTTTCTAAAGATCAAGTAGGGGTGATGGAGAATTCATTATTTTGTCCTGCCAATTTTGCTGACCAGATCTTTTGAGTGCAATCTCTAAGCTCACTGCATAAGGAAAGATCTATAATTATAATACACAAAGTCTGTTGTTGTTTTTTCCCGGTTCAATTTTTTTTGTTTATTTGAACCCAACTGTACAAATCAAATCAGACAAATGAGAGAATCAAAACACACAAATCAACCGCGGTAGGAGGACGTTTGCACAATTATCACCAAAAGTACAGCAAATACTACACTTATGTGGACACGTAAAGAATTTAGGTAAAGTTTTCCAGCGAACTTCTAATACGGACTACTTGATGCGTCATTTTATTTCCGAGATATGGACATTTTAAGTTTCGAATTAACGAATGCCATAGACAACCTATGAATGAAAGTAATGTCACCATTATGTATCAACAAGTCAACAGAAGTTTTTGTCATGTCATCCTCACAGGTCACCAAATTGCATCACTCGAAGCCTACTACGTCATCTGCGATCTCGCAACCAATGAGAAGCAGCAGAAGCATTCACTGAGCATCAAAAACTTATTTTGTGCCTTGGTACACAGCATACTGGAAGAATTCTCGATTTTCTATTTAGAATTAAATTGCCACATTTAGAAAATGTCTATTCAAATAGAAAAGTTAAATTCTGACATTAAATTGTTTTTTTGCTCAGTCAAAGAAATTTTAGAGCATGTAGGCAATAAATATTCGATAGAATATATATATATTCGATAGATCAGTTGTTTGTCGCTTAGACCCTGGAGTTTACATTAAACTCAGAGATATGCAGAGTTGATAGGTCGAAAAATGTTTATATAAGTTTACATATTTTGACATTAAATACGTTTTAGCCCGGGTGAATTGCAACATATTATGGCTTAACTTAGAAACGCTCAATGCTAGCCTTTCTGCGATATAATTAGAGCCATGACCATTCCCTGGCGAACAATCATGTGATATTTAAGCCTAATTGGAAAAATTAAATGCTCAGAATTGCTGACATTAGGTGATTTCAAATAAATTTTGCAGCCCGTAAGCAATAGAATAATATTATTCGACAGGTCAGTGGTTTTTTGTTTTGACCCTGGAACCTACATTAGAATAGCGGAATTGCAACATATGGCTTAACTTAAAGAGATTTTCAGAGTAGACGGAGCGTTGAAGAAACAAATTATATTTAGAAATACATCTATTTATATTATAACTTTACGTATTTGACATTAAATATCATTGATACCTTGCGTCGTGCGATTTCTAACATTTGGCCCATCATTTAGTAATGACCCCCTTGGTCAAGCCGTCAAAATTAGGTCAAGTTTGAAATGACCAGAGCGTAGCCTAGTACAAAAGCTAGTCTAATTTAACCTAAGAATTATTATGGAGCAGAGTTAAAGACACGAGAAATTAATGAAACCGCATGCCCCAGTTGCCTCAACAAATGGATAGATTGTATTGGATCATTCTGTCACTCAGAATTAAACACATAAAAACACAGAGGAAGGTACCTTCTGACCCATGTTATAATCATAACAAATGAAAGTTCCCTCTGATGCTTAAATTAAAAGCATAAATTACAAAAAAATGAAGCAATGCAATGTATACTAAGTCAAATAATTATATGCATCTCACTTGTTGTATCTCTTGAACTTCTGAAGCGAATACTTGGACTCGGCGCTGCCCTTTGTGACCGGGAGACTTTCGAGGTTAGCCATTAGGAGATTAATCGACGCCTTCAGTTCGTCGATGTACATCGATTCCATCTCCTTCACTACGAACCGTGGGTAATTTCGCTTTTTCTGCAGATGAGACAACAGAACAGCTACGTTTGCGACAAAGAAGTTCTAGCACTGGACAGGATGAAGATTTATGTTAGCCATACACAATCAATTAAGTTTTTCAATCAATCACTGAATCAATCAATCAATCAATCAATCAATCAATCAATCATACCAAGAAATGCTCAGGATCTAGGAAAACACGAGTGGCCATGTATATCCAATTGGTCAAGTACATCCAGTCAGATTAAAAGAAATGTACATGTAGCTGCTGACTATTAACAATTATGAATCAGATTCAATTATGTAGATCACACTTACACACTGCTTACCCACCACAATGATCACACATAGCTGCCATCCCACACCAACAATCCCGGTCTCAATCACTAACTACAGAACAATCAGAAGATTCATGAGGTTAATTTGCGGTTACCTTAGTCATTTCCTCAGCAGCATGGAGACGCCCATCCAGCTCTCTTCTCACCTGGGCCGCTTGTTCATCGGCATTATCTAACTGCAAAGACATCAACACAGAGAGTATAATTAGACGACCAATACAAATTGAATAAGTTTGGTGGGCTATCAAAAGCAGAACGCACTTGATAGACTGCTTATATCAGAGCCCCTTGTATTTCAGATTCCCATGCAGGTCTTGCAATGTCAGATGGGTAATACTGAGCCTGCCAATGCCAGGGACTTTTGTTGCCCCATCTCGCGTCTGGCTGGCAGCAGAAACCCTCGCTACGACGACTTATTTAATTTTATTCATTTATTTGTCAGATTTCCATAGTGCCTCTACAAGTTCACTCTTACTCAGAGGCATTCCAACTCAGAGTTGACACGCCAAAGCACCGCAGAGCAGTAGTAAGTGTAAGTGTCGATTTATAAAGAGCAATTGTGAGTGAAGGACTATCAAGGTCCATACACAGTGGCTTGAGGTGGACTTGAACCGTCGACTCTTGAGACGCAAGATGGCGAACTATACCACTATGCCCCATTAATGACTTGTTCCATTTCACTCACTTTAACAAGGCAGAACTTCAACAAGGCAATGTGATGTCTTTTAAGTGGCAGAGCCATCTCTGAAATTTATAGCCCTCCTCAAAATCAACATGTCCCATTAACCAGACATTTCAAGCACTCAACAGGAACACTAGAAAATTCAATAAATGTCTTGAAGAGTTCTATACAATTGTTCTGAAATCCATAAAAAAACAATGAATGAAACAAGGCAGCTACAAAATGCTGCAAAAATACAGTGATCAATGATGGCACTAAGGATTTCCCAACACATCGCGCAGTGATGCAACAAGGGGTGAGCTCATAGTTCCATGGGCTCACATGGCCACTACACAGCGTCGAGTTCTCTCGATTGTAGGCCCATCCACCTGGAATGACCTCCACATGAACTCCGTTCATTACTTTCTGCTAATTTGACTGGGTTTTTAAAATCGCTAGTCTTTCTACTTTCATTGTGGCTGGACTGGGAGCGCCTCTGAGTAGGTTCTTGAAGGGGCGCTATATAAATGTTCAGAATGAATGAATGAACTGGATATACCGGCTGGCTACCTAAGTCTCCGTTCTTCCACGAATGCACACAGGCATACACATAGCTTTGCAGATAGAATGACAAACAGGTGAGAAAGAGACAAATGCGCTCTCTCCATCATTATCAAGACATCTTTATTAATCACACCTTACTACATTCTGGATGTCTCCTGAAACTATCGCCCCACCGAGCTTGGGCTGTAAAGAGCTAAACCACATTAAAATTGTTCCTTAGACCTCTGCCACACACCCCAGTATGAAGTATTGCTGAGACATTTAAAAAATTACCAACTATACAGTTACACAATACACAGACTTCCTTCAAGCCGATTTCAAACTAACCTCCTTTGAGGGTGAAGTCGGCAAGTCCTGAGCAGATACATCGCAGGAGCCAACTGCAGCGTCTTGCTCCTGACAATCACTGTCATCGGTTACAGACGCAGGCAGCTGGTCATTTGTTAAGTCAAAGCTCTCCTGAAAATTCAACAGTTGGTCTTATATGATCTGTGTGACTTAATTGCAAACGTAAACAACATATAAATAGAACAATCCACTTTTTACATAATCTTTTTGAACACTGTAACAGATTGCGTGCGGTGTGTCTGAACTGTTTCTTCTTCAATAAACTAACATATAAATATATGTGACCTCGGCCGAGAGAAGGTACCACTTGTCGCTAATGGACTTATTGCCAGTTTCTAACACCCGATACTGTAAGGAATTAAAGGTAAAAATTTCAGCCTGATTGCTCCAAAATTTATGCACCTACCATCTTTTACAAACTAGAACTTGAAGAATAGCTGTATGTACATGTGTATACATGTATGTATATATGTATGTATATATGTATGGATATAATACTTTAGACTACTCAGCAACCTTCTGGTCATATTAATATAGCACGTGTAGAAATATTCTGTGAAAGGAATGTACCCTAGGTGTCTGTTCGTCCATTGGATGAAAGAACCAAAATTCGATGATTATTGATGACCTCAGCTAAAACGTCATTTTCTACCTCTTCCAGAAAGCGACAAGTGGTACGTTCTCTCGGCAGAGGTCACCTATGTTTTTAAACCCTTATGACAAAGATTGGCGAAGACAATATTATAGATGCTTAGATGGCAGTCACCGCAGTGCACTCAAATGTACTACATATGCCTATATATGCAAAGTACGACGGCAAAAAGACATCAGTGGTGAAACACGACCGAGACAAAAAAGAGTGCAAGTTGTCCTTGAGCCTCGAAAGGTCAACAACTGTTATTCGAGGAGAATGATTATAACGTACACAGCGCAAAGCCCACCGAACAGACTGCGCAAAAAGCAATCTCGGAATTCCGGTTAGTCCTTTTTAAAGCAAAGCTGCTGCTCGTCCCTTATGCAAAGAATTATCCGACTGTGTCGGAGGCGCAAAGGCCGCAAGGGTCTATGATAGACTTCGTCTACTTCTTCTGCTACTGCTTTAGATTCTGCGGCTTTGATAGGAAATAAACATAGAGAGTTTTTTTCCTTTTGAGTCGATCCCTGTCAAACACAATCCGATTGAAATCTCGTTAGTTTCAAAGCGTCCTTCGCCGAAACGACTTAGTTTTCAACATTGCTCATGACTACAGTAACAATCAATATAATTATAATCTCCTAATGCATCACTCACTGACGAACGCTCAATTTAAATATCAAATAAATCTCAAGATAATGATTACCAAGATCGCTCAACGACATTGAAGGCCCAGGATTTTGGGAAATTTCCCAAACGTTGTAGCGCTGTTACAGTACACCACGATTTTTGCGCCCGGACGCAATTGACAACCGCCCGTCGTTAAGGGCTTAAAGGCTCTCGAACGCTATTTCTAAAAGTTAAATTAAAAAAAAACGAAAAATAAGACTAACCAACCCTTCTACTGGGTATATTTAATACGACTAATAACGCAAAATAGTGAATACAATTCAAATATGTGTAATATTGGCGTTCGCCAAAACGTGATCTCGCTCCGGGTGCGTTATTAGCGCTCGCCCAACGGGCGCATTCGAAAAATTGCTCTTGCTTAGACAGCGTTACGGCGGTCAATCGATCGATCGAATTAGCATAAAATTATGAGCGAAGTATGCCTACTTACTTCTAGTTATGTCAAACGTTCTTTGAATATTCTGAAAAAAAGCCCCTTCCAACTGAAATCAATCAACCTAACAGCTCTGTCACTTCCTCCCCCGCTCCGAACCTTCTTCTTATTTCTTCTTCTTTCATTCTGCTTTCTACTTTCCCGACGAGAGATAGAAGACCGATCGATGCAGGACACAAAATCCTATTATATTCTAATCTTATAAAGTTATACTATCAGTGTTATAATGGTGTGGATCTGTGTTTCTGACCGTATGGTCGCGGGTTCCAATCTACCTCAAGCATCTCGAAGGGACATTGAGCAAGTCCTTCACTCGAAATTGCTCTGTGGCGATCGGTAATAGCTAAGTGGGCACCCCTTCATTCGCCAGATGGCGTAATAACTGAGGCTCTTCGTGCGTTAATTCCGCTGTAATAATGAACGCATGTGAGTAATAGTGGACTTGAAGAGGCGCTATATTTAAAACAATTATTTACGCATTTCTATACCGCCTCTTCAAGTCCACTACTACTCAGTGGCAGTCCCGACTACAGCCCGAGAGAGTGTCTGAGATTTCACGCCTAAGGGCCACGAACAACTGTAAGTGACGGACTTGTTCAAGGTCCTTACGCCGTGGCTCTGGTCTGAATCGAACCCACGACCCATCGACTATCCCATTGCTCCACATATGCCCTTTGTGCTAGCCCGAGATGTTAAATCTCCGAGTGTCGGCAGACATCGGGTTCGTAAAGTAATAATAGTAATCCATAGTACTCTAAGAATAAAATCTACCTCAATGCATTACAGTAGTCTATTTCCTTATGACTTTTGCGATGGACAAAGTAATTGTTTCCAAACTGTTCTCCCATAAAATCATAGTCACGATTTCTTTGCAAAACTCGAAAATTCGCTGTCGCTAACCATGACAGCCGTTATAAATGTGGATTGGTTATCGTGCAGTAGTTTGTCAGAACACCTTTGATTCCGATTCATTAGCGCTATAAAGCTTAGGAAATTTTAATTGCGGAACTTCTTACCAACGATTTCTTGAGGTTGCTTTTGATGGAATACTATTCGAAGAAATTATAATAAAATGCAGACATCGGCGAAGACACAGAAAGAGACAGAAGACAGTATTAACACGGACAAAAATTGAGTCAAGCATACACAAATTACCAAAGGTAGATAAAAGCAGGAAGACAGATTATCGAAGACGTTGACTAACACCTGGAAAGAAACGACGACATTCATCAGCGTTTTCTGTGGGACGACATTCTTCGGAGCCGTTGAATATTCAACGAACGCCAGCTGTTACGATGTTGAATATTCATGAGGAGCCAATCCAATACACAATTTCGCTGTATCTATGCTTATCTGCCTATATGTCCGTCTATATATTTGTGTGTATGTCTGTCTGTACCATGTACATTCATCCATCTATTCTTCTGTCCGTCTATCTGCGATCAGTCTGTCTTCATGAATATCTGAGTGTATGTATGTAAGCTTTCATTTCGAAATAAGTATGTCTATCTGCCTGTCTGTCTGTCTATCAGTCTATCTGTCTGTCTGTCTATATATTTACCTATCAATATACCCAACGATCCATCCACCTATCCATCTATCGATAGAAAAAACCATCCGCCCGTCCAGCCACATATATAACTCTCAGGGGTGTATTTGGGGGTTTTTCGGGTTCAACCCCCGAAATGATTTTTGTCAATGTATTTTTTTAATTTTTTTAGGTGTATCCCCCCGAAATCTTAACCCTAACTAACCCAAACCCTAACCCTAAAACAAAAACCCGAGAAAGAGTCCCGAAATCTGTGAAATTGTGATGAATAACTAAAATGAAGGTCATCAGTTTTTTCGATGACTTGCAAAGCATAACTTTCGAGATTTGGGGCGAACTAACTTGGGAACGACTAAAAGACGGTCATCAGCTTTTTTGGCGACTTGCCGAGCAAAAATTTCTTACCTCTCCCCCACCCCCCACCCCCCCGAAATCAGTTTCTGTCTACGCCTCCGATAACTCTATAATATTTCTGTTCTGTCTTTTTATTTCTGTTCCTTTTATTTCTGTCTGTCGCTCTCCGTCTGTCCGTCTCTTTCTCTCTCTCTCTCTCTGCCTGTATCAGTGTTAGTTTCTGTCTCACGAACAGTCACAAATCCATTCGAATTTCCGAACGACCTGACCGTACATCGTTTGCATACATTGTGTACATCGTGTCGTCTGCATCTCCTCCCTTCCTACGGGGGTCCCTCAGTCCCTGACTCAGTCTGACTTTTGGGAAATTTGACTCAATTGCTTCAAAGGCCATCTTTCTGTACTCTACAGTCGATGGTCATTTATTTTTATATAAAGGCCACGGATGCTACACCTAGACGACCCGCTTTATCTCAGCCGACGGTGTAGAAGTATGTATGTATGTGTGTATTTCTATACGCTTCTTACAGTCCACTACTATTCAGAGGCGGTCCCGATTACAGCCCGAGGTTGTATCGGAGTTTTACACGCCGAAGCGCTTCAGCAATTGTGAGTGAAGGACTTGCTAAAGGTCCTTACGCGGTGGCGGTTGCGAGGCGGCGACCTTCACCACTACACTACCGCGTCCCGTAGAAGTGGCGGCGAGTATGTTCCAAGATCGACAAATTTCCCAAAAGTGAGACCATACACATTATATTTATTATAGGATTCTTGCTACTTACATTATGCGCTTCGGCGTGTAAACTCTGACACACCTCCGGGCTGTAGTCGGGACCGCCTCTGAGTAGTAGGAGACTTGAAGCGGCGGTGTAGAAATGTGTGAATAAATAAAAACTTATATGTCGTTTTTCTGTATTGTCTGCCTTGTCTGTCCATCTGTCTGTCTGCCTGGCTATCTGTCTGTCTGCCTGGCTATCTGTCTGTCTGCCTGGCTATCTGTTTGTCTGGCTGGCTGTCTGCCTGGCCATCTGTCGGTCTGTCTGAGTGTACACTGTCTGTGTGTCTATGTGCCTGAATGCATCTCTGCTGACTATTTCATATTTCAATGATAGATTACTGAATACCGATAATTATTAATTACTTCTAAGTACCTGAAGAATATGATACCTCAGGGCGTAACAAAATACTTAGAACAATTATCATCTTGCGTTTGGATACCTTTATGTATAAACTTAAATTTTCTTTTAGTCGACGCGATTTATTGAATTATTATCCTCTAATACAGTGGTTCTTAACCGGTGTTCGACCGAACCCCTGGGGTTCGGGGAGCCACTGGCAGAGGTTCGGCAGAGGTCCTCTGAAATATATACATGTTCAGGATCAGTGAATTTAAGTAAAAATCATTTGGTATTTTATTTGTATAGTCAGACTTTCATTCAATTTAGTACAGTTAGTTCACTGTTAGTAGTTCGTTGTATTGAATGTGTTCATATAGTATCACATTTTCATACAGATTTTGATCTCTTTATTTCCCATTACTCAAAAAACATTTGAGGGGTTCGGTGAGGGGTCATGGTACTTTCTTAGGGTTCGGCACCCTTTAAAAGGTTAAGAACCACTGGCCTATAATAGACTTGATTGAATAAAGTTAAGAAAATTATCAAAAGTCAGAACTTTCAGATAGGCCCTAGTTTTATTATTGTCTTTCAAATAGATTAAAGATGCATTTAATGCTAGTAACGATATTTTACGCTGCTTAAAATAGCCGTGAACATAATAATGTGTCTTACACTTTGTGCATAGTATTTTGAATATATATATATAATATAATTATGATGTAATGCACTCTTGGCGGATGTATGTGACACTGTGAGAGTTGCTTACTTAGGCGTACTTCTTGTCTACATGTATATTGTATAATCATTATAAGCCTACTAAATTATTATCTGTTGTGCATCTGTCGTCATTTTCCAGCACGACATAGAGCGACTGCAGCCGACAACCGACAATGTTGCTGATTATCGTTGTCCTAAGTTGCTCCGCTCTCATCCTCGTTCCATTTCTTGGAACTGGATCGGCTCAGCAAATGTAAGTCAACAGACTCTTCTGATAATTTTCGGACTGAATCATAATAGTTCACGTGAATTTCGCCCTGCTCGGCTGGTCCAAGCACGGCCGTCTAAATATTACCAGGCCAGCTATAAGAAGAAGTGACGTCATCAGCGGAGGCCCACATACATGTACATGTAGAGCGGTTTTATTTGATAGAAAGCAGTTTGCATCAGACCAGTCTCGTCAAGACTTTGAACCTCAAAACCAACTTTTGGTCTCAAGACTGTGAACCTTACGACCAGGACTTCTAATCTCAAGACCAAGAATAAGGTTATTCGATTGAAACCAAGAGACTTTGTCTCAAGTCCAAGAATTATGTTTTCAAGACCAAAACTTTTAACCTCAAGACCATGACTTTGAATCTCAATACCAAGACTTCCAATTTCAAGACTAAGACTTCAACTCTCATGACTAAGACTTCTGAAAACCAATAGTTCTGGTATCAAGACCAAGACTTTTGGCCTCAAGGCCAATTGTATGAAGTACCAAGAATGTTAGTACCAACACCAAGACTCTCGGTCTCAAGACCAATTGTTTTAAGTACCAAGAATTCTAGTACCAAGAAGAAGACTTTTAGTACCAAGACTTTGAACCTCAGGACCAAGACTTCCACTCCCAAGATCAAGAATTCAACTTTCAAGACCAAGACTTCTGAAAATCAATAGTTCTGGTATCAAGACCAAGACTTTTGGCCTCAAGACCAATTGTGTGACGTACCAAGAATGTTAGTACCAAGACCAACACTTTCGGTCTCAAGACCAATTGTTTTAAGTACCAAGAATTCTAGTACCAAGACTTTGGTCTCTAAATTAAGACTTCTAATCTGAAGACCAATACTTTGAACCTGAAAACCAAGACTATTACTCTGAAAATAAGACTTTTGGTCTGAAGACCAATTGTTTTAAGTAGCAAGACTAAGATTTTTGGTCTCAAGACCAGGACTTTGAATTTCAAAAAGCAAGACTTTTAGCGTCAAGACCTTACTCTTCAAGACCAAGATTTCTAGTTTCAAGACCAATTGTTTTTAGTACCAATACCAAGACCTTTAGTACCAAGACCAATACTTTTAGAATGAATTCGAACTCGCTCGAGAGTCCAAGAGTTTGGTCTCAAGGACAACAATTTACGACGGCATTTAATCACATATTTTGCCATTTTTAGGCAGTCAAAGCATGTTGTTGGCTGGAAGGAAGTTCATAAATTATTTATATAATTATAACCACCAAAGTTTATCAAAATATTTCAAAGTGAACAGAAGTTGCAGCACTTTTAGTGAGTTGACCAAACAGCATGTATCCTGTTGATTCAAAAAGTGTAATACTGTATGCAACAAACGTTTAAAATGTGCTGCAACTTTTGTTGCGTTTGAAACATTTAGATAACATTGGGTCGCTATACATAGCTATGAATTTGCCTTTGAGCCTGTAGAATTTCATCAAAATATTTCTACTTTTATCTGAAATATTTTCAAACACTGTTAAACGAGACATTTGAAGCATCAAAAAACAGTGGGTGACGTCACTAAAAGTTGAATAACTTTCGTTCTGTGTGAAATAT
>JAQFXW010000580.1:0-17969 GCA_034693945.1 Dendrobaena attemsi
CCCCACACACACACGCACACACACACTGCTACTGGGGACTGAATCTCGCTCGACCGCCCATGCGCTAACAGGCTGAAAGCAGTCAAACTCATGAGGGTTAGCTAATAAGCAATGACTGCAGCTATAGAAGGGGTTCGGGTTAAGGTCATAGGGGGGCACCCTGCAGGTGGGCCAGTAGGATCTCTGCTGCTACCATTTTCAACCCTTTTATATTTAATCCACCACCCTAATCTTTACGCCATTCGGCTTCCCTGTCCTCCACAGCGTCCGCTGCCTGCAGTCTCTGCCTGTCCCTCCCGACTACAGCCCCTTCTCCTCGTCATCATCAACTCTCTGAAGGTTTCCTAACTTAGACCTAATTACGACGACCTTTGCCTCCATTATAAGTATCATACTTATAATATAACAATTTTATAATCATTATCATTAATAAATATTTTATTATTAGTAATTTGTTACTATTTAAGCATTTATTAGGCATCGGAATCATTAACGCTATGGCCAATCATCGATGATCTGTTGCGACGTTGAGCCCAACCATCCATCGTCGTCATAGACTCCGAGGAGGACTTGATCAAGGTCCCTACACTGCAGCAATCGTCTCAGGTTCTAACCCAAACTCCCAACAACATTCCAGGTCGAACATTACCACTCAGGCACCCCCCCACTTGTGACTCTCTTCTGTGACTCTATGACTACCTCTATGACTATTACGCATGAATGTGGCTTTCAGCAGAAGAGTAACAACAGTAGAAGCGAAGTATGAGCCACTAGGAGGCGTCACTGACGTCCTGGCGGTCCTGCAGACAAAAGCAGCAGCCACTCCCACCCCTGCTTCTTCTTCGCCCCATCGTCATCGTCATCTACCCTCGATGTTCAACCCATTCTCCCTTCCTGTCTGTTTAGGTAGAGCTGCGGGCGTTGCAGTAACTCTCTCGCCCTGTAGCTCTGTCTCTCCAATGTGGCGACGGATTGGAATTCCTCGACCATTCGAGCGTTCTGATTAGGAATCTCTCAGTAAACTGTCAATCAACGTAAATGGATTAAGTTTTCATCCAGTGCGAATCGCAGCAGCTGCACAGATCCAAAGAAAGAGACCCAGCGATCTATCGAGGGGCAGATTCAATGGTACAAATGAAGCAGACGTTCAGTGATCTAACGAGACAGATCTAGTGAACAATCGAACCAGATCCAGTGATACAATGTAATGTAAATCCGTGCAAATTTCTCAGCGCCCACAAAATAATGACACAGATGCAATGGTCAAAGAAAGAGATCGAAATGAATGATCTAATGAACCAGTTCCACAGACATCTCTGGAAGACAACCCCTCTGACTAGATGTAACCTTCGGAGATAGACTCCTCTGGGCTTGGCTATTAGAAAACACTGGCTATTTCGGAGTCCACGCATTAGAGCGATGACTGCACAGGGGTGGGGCAAAGTGGTCTTTTTCTTTAAAAAAAGAAATCCCCAAAAAACAAAGAATTTTTTTTTGTTTTTTAATTAGTATTTTTAGAATTATTTTTATTAACATTAATTCAATGGCCTAAAATCCAGCATTAGACTTATTATTGTAATAAAATCAACTGCAATCAATCATTTTGAGTTTCTATTAGTCTGAAATCTCAACTGAATAAATCTGAGTTTGAGTTTTTCTTAACGTCATCCGACATCTGAAAATCTTAAAATAAAAATAAATAAAAAACAGTAACCCCCAAGTTTTCATTTCCCAGAAATCTTGTCTTTTTCCACGCTGTGACTGCATTCTAACGTCTCCCTCCTCAGCAGCAGCAGCATCCTCTTGAATCCTTCTCCTCCCTGATGGGATCAACAGTTCAGCCTCAGTGTCACAGTGCATGCAAGGATGTTGCTTCTGCCTCGAAACCTCTCGTTATCTTCAGTCGACAACAGTACAACAACTGCAGGTGTTGCTGTTGTTGTTGCCCTAGAGGTGTTGCCGTCTGTAGCAGAGACAGCGGTTGTCTTGTTGCAATGAATAGCTACTTGTGTGAGGAGCTGTTGATTGTATTAGTCTCAACCTACTACGCAGAATATGCTGCGATGCTTCTCTCGCCACCTTCGTCTAATTCCCTCTCAGCTGCCATTGTGTTCCTCTTCTCGTTGCTTTGTCCTCCGATCCTCTAAGACTTCTCTTAATCCTTCGCAATGTTTGTCATCTCACTATCCGCCATTTTCCATTTGCACCCAATTCAAGCGACGCCCGCAACTAAGCCCCGAGCCCCCTCCTAACAACAGCCCCCGCACCCGTTGCGGCCTAAAGGGTGTTTTCTTGTCTCAGGTGTTAACGCCGACCCCTCCCACAACGGTCTCTTCCGTCCCCCTCCAGTGGGTGGATGGGGGTCGGTTGTGGTGGGAAAAGGAATTTCGCTGTTGATATTGAATTCGAAGAATTATTTAATCCGCCCCATATGAAGTGTTCGTATGCATGTACGATTGTACGCATTCGTGTAAGTGTATTATGTACGTATGTACGTATAGATGTATATTTGTGTATCTATTTACATACATAGCTATGCATACATGTATGACGTCAATTAGTGTACGGCATAAAATACTTGCAGAATAGTAGAATGATTGTACAGACCATCTTTTATTTGGACGACAATAAAGGCATTCCTAACTGATCGACCAACAACTGAAACTTCTTTCAGTAATGGATGTTTGTTTTTTCAGCAGTCACCTATTTCTTAAACTCCCATTTGATATTTAAACTATCGTCTGGTTTTTACTGTCGCCGGTTTTTTTTAAATTGCCATCTGTTTCTTAAACTGCCACCTGTTTTTAAACTGCCATTTTTTTCCGTACACTGTCATAATTTATTAATCTGCTTCTTAACCTGACATCTGGTTCAAAAGCTTCCTTTTGCTTCTTAAACCGAAACATTTGTTTAAACTACCGTTTGTCTCACCGGAATCTGTTTGTGAAATGGATTTCAATCTATTAGTCCTTCTTGTTTCTTAATAATGTCATCCGTTTCTGTGATCCTATACTGATAGGAATTGTTATTTCGTTTCTGTCGACAGCATTCTGGCAGCAGTCGCAACTGTCTTCTTCGAGAGCAACTGTCAATGGATGGAGGGTTCGTAGAGTTTCATTCCGTTGTCAATGCGTCATGGTTGATTGGGTTCAACGCTCGGGGTCAGCGCCTCGTCGGAGACCACTGGCGGGTCAAACCGAGGTCACGACGATGCTTTCAGTTCACCAAGACATCCTTCATCTACCTCTCTCCCGTCCAATCGCAGCGACGCGTGACGAGGCATCGAAAGGTCCGTCGTCATTCATCCCCGAAGTCGGTCAAGCATGTCGCTGATGAGGCTGAGGCTGCTGAGGCAAGAGAACTCAAAGGACGATACAGAGGATGAACTTCATCTTACATCTCGACATATAATGCATTATATTCTTTCGTCTCATCTCATTCAGTCTGAGACGACGTTAAAAGGCAATTCACAACTACAATGGTGCTGCTGCTGCTGCTGCAACGGTTCCCATGGAAACGAGTCACCTGTGGAATAAAGCGATGCGGGATTTTGAAGAACACTGCAGGTGACGAAACAAACGCTGTGGCCAGTTATTCATCTCTTGTCCTCAATAACCAGAACTTTGGATTATTATCGATACTGTTCAATAATTTCAAAAAGACTCCTCTTCATCCATCCGGAGAAATCTTTTCAATCATCAGGAGATCTTCAATTGCCCGGAGATACCTCTTCCGTACGAGGATTATATCCCTTCTGTCATAACTACTATGTACCTCTTTTGGTGTCACGAGGGTAAGAACGAGTCCTGATTGCCTCTGCCTCTCCACAAAGGAATGAATGGACAACAGATGAACACCTTCTTCTCCTCGGCCTCTGTTCATTGAGATACGAACTCAACAGGGGTCGTCTCATTTTGCCATTCTGACACACAATGTCCCAACGCAGTGAATTGGATAACGATATGAAATGATATTCGCTGACAAGGACACATCATTATAGAGGCAGGTCCCAAAAAGTAATCCCTCGTATACGGTCCTTGCTAATATTTCGGTCAAAAGTAAGAATTTTAAAATCAGAGGATACCGACTGAAACGCAATTCATTATTTACGTCATCTCTCACCCAAAGAACTATTGCTCAACTCAACTCAATCTCTCACCTGCAGACGATCGAAATATTCCGTATATTATATTTCGTGAAGACAGACAGAATTTAATATAGATGTACAGCTGAACACGTGACAGACTAATGACGCACAAGTGACCGGATATTTATGTACTAATTATTATCCCATTATTTATATTAGTATAAGTTCTGCGAATAAAGAATGTTGAACTCATGAAAGCTGGTTAATACGTGAACTTAAGTCTATGTGTGTTTGTATGGCTGAATGGCGTTATGTGCATTGTGCATGAACCATGTATGGTTGTATATGTCCTATGCAGCCAATCCTGTTAATTAGATCCTTTCAAGAACACGATGAGAATATTTTAACGAAATTTAAAGCTTTGTTATGTTTCTTGAAAATACTGTTGTATTTATGTGTGCACTGTGCATGCAAGTATCGTTCTAGATATATGCAATTATACATGCACATACATACATAATTATAATTGTGTGTGCATATATGCATACTGCATAATGAATGCACATAGACAAACGCGTGGTCCATGCGTCGTCGCAGTGAGATCGATATCCTAATATGCTGTGTGTCTGTCTGCATCAGGTTGGATGCTGGAATGCTGGGATCTGGTGGGTTGCGTATGCTGCGGTGCCTGGACTCACTGGGTGTGTGTGCGTGTGTTTGTCTGTGTGTCTGTGTGTGTCTGTGTGTCTCTGTGAGTATGTTTGTATCGATCGCATGCCATCCTATGGCTACATGGCTGCCACACTGTCTTCGGATTATTATAATAAATTTATGAACCAAAGAGAAGGACTCTACGTAATATTGCTTCTACAGAAATTCGATGCAAAGAAACACATAGGTAGGTACTACTAGGTATGTCTATGTAGATCTATGTAGGTCTATGTAGGTCTATGTAGGTCTAGGTGGGTGGGTAGGTTACGCAAGTCTACAGATAAGTAGGTAGGCAGGTAGTGTACTTGTAGGTACGAGATAGACAGATACAGATAGGTGTAACATAGATGGAAGGGTAGATCAGATGCCTGGATATAGCCTATACGTGAAACAATGTACAATTAATTCACATTTAAATTTAAAGACTTCGATGGTTCGTAAATATAATGTTGGTGGAAGAGGAGGAATAAAAGAGGGAGAGAAGGAATTTAGAGGACAGAGGATTCTACCCCCCCCCCCCTTAGCAACCGGACTCAACAATTGACGACCATTTTTAGTCAATACCTGTATTTCTTCACATATTATATCCAAGTCCCAATACAATTGATGACCGTTTTTGTTTTTAAAATTTAATTCGACTTTCCCCCAAACCAAAATCTCTTCCCACTATTTCAGGGTGTTTACATTGCCACACGTGTTTTCAGAGTATTTCTCAATATAATATTATTGTAAATTAACGAAATTAGTCTTCCACTAATTAAGTTTCGCCCCCTTGGTATTGGGTTAATAGAAGCCCCTGTAAGAGGATTGCGAGGATGGAAAGGAGGAAGAAAAGAAGGAGGAAGATGTCTATGAGGAGGAAGGGAGGAGCGCTGAAGTGGAGGTGGAGTTCAGAGAATTGCCAATAGCACAAAGATTCATCTACAGAAATATTATGACACTGCGTTGTTTGTGGCAAAGATTTCTCGAGATTTGACTCTAGACCTCGACCTCAAAGTCAATCTCCTCTTCGTCCTCCTCTCTTACTCCTCCTCCTTCTCCTTCTCCTCTTTCTCCTTCTTGTCATCATAAGTTCATTGCACCTAATGCATTTCTTTCCCTGTCCCTCGATCCGTCTCTCGTCAGTCCATCCGCCCTTCTACTTGTCTCTTCGTGTCTGCCTCGTTGATCTGTCATGCCCGCTCTGTTCCTCCTGTAGGAATGCGTCAAATAAATTAATAGTCTACACTTTATTTTATGACTGAATTTACCGCATATTAATCGCTAAGTGGCCGAGACCGTCGCCCTCTTGCGAATGCATGTGACAGCAGGGGCTTCTACCCCCTTAGCAACTGGGCTCAAAATCTTCTTTTCCCCTATTTCAGGCAAAATTGGACCTTTCCGCGTATTTGTAATCCCCCTTATGTCGGGCTAAATGTGATACAAATCCTAAAAATCAACTCCCCTCTATTTTCCACTGGGCGCAAGTGCACCCGCTTTGTAGGTAGGCGTATAGGATAGAAGCCCCTGCGTGACAGCAGTCAGTATCATCACCACCACCAGAAGAAGTTCCTGAGGCCACCCGTTACTTTTGGCAGCGATGGGTTCGAATAAATGATCTCCACTGTCCTAGGTCATCTGTCCATTGCAATCCTTAGTGTTCGTTAACTTGCCTATCGTTCGTTCATACATGGCTGTAATGCGGTGTGCCATTATGAAGATATTTATATTACAAAGATCACATATTAAATATGATTTCTCTTTATTCTCTCCTCCTCTGTGCAATCTTTCAGATAAGGACCAGAGTACAAAACAACAGACTTTCCCATCAGGAGCAGAAACAGACTGAAACACCGACACACAGACAGCGACAGAGAAAGCGAGAGAGAGAGCTAGAGAGCGAGAGGGAGACCGACATTCAGGCAGATACAGATCTAGAGATATGACCAGTCGACCTGATCATCAGCTGCTGAGTGTAGACGAACTGGCTGTCATCTACAGCGCAGCCATCTTAGCCGATGACGACGTCTCTATAACCGTAGACAAGATCTCGACTCTGCTCAAAGCAGCGAACGTCGACGTTGAACCCATTTGGCCGACGCTCTACGCCAGAGCCTTAGCTGGTCTCAACGTCCGCCAACTCCTCACCTCAACCATCATGGCTGCCAGACCAGCATCCACCCTGCTGCAGGGAGCTGCCCACTCCGCCCCCGTTGGTGCCTCGCCCTCTCCTGCGACCGTGGAGACAGTGAAGACAGCGGAGACAACAGCAAAGGAAGAGGAGGACGAGGACGATGATGAGGATCTAGGAATGAATCTATTCGACTTCGACTGATCATCTGCGAATGGAACCAAGATGGCGTCCAACAGCGACGACGAATCAACTCATCATCATTATCAGAGACACGGCTCAACTCAACAATCGAAACTCACCAAAGACAACTCAATACTCACCCACGGCTCAACTTAGACTCAGCTCACTCAGATTATCAGAATAGACGATGATATTATTATCATATATGGCAGCACATTCGAAAACTGCGCTCCTTCCCTTTCGTTTATCTCAGATTCCCGTAGAGGCGCTATACAAACTACTAGAATCCAGCATCACTAGCATCCTGTGATAGTCGTCATGTATCACTGGAGATGCTGGAGTAGTTTTCTATACAGACATTTGTAACTGTAACAAAGCCATCTTGGGATCTTGGCAATCGTCAGCTGCTGCTTTTGATAATAATAATTATAATACATCGCTTCCGAATCACTGAAGCGTGACGTCTATGACCGTATTTGTTTAGTGGTATAATATGGTAGTCTATACATGATGACAGCGGGATAATTAAAAACGGAATATACTATACACTGACCTTTGTCGAAAAGAAGATGAGCTGCCGTCGTCTTCTGCTTAATTCGTCCGTTTCTTGTATTCCTTCCATCCAACTATTCCGGAAACTAATCTTCTTCACTTCAACGTCGACATCGTATTATTATTAGGAGTATTTATACTCCGTCTCTTTCAGTAGCAATAAGATCGAATATTAGATGCAATCCAAGCAAACTGATCAATATACCGGTCTGTAAACAGTCCTTCCGCTCAGAACTTCCTGTATGCCTAAACTTAGCTGCTTAACTGTATCCTATAGGCCTAGGTGATGTATAATGAGAGTGTGTAAATGTACACAGAGTTAAGAGAACAGTTTGGCAGCTGGTATAAGACACGTGCATTGTTATTGAACCCTATACGCGTATTATTCATGGTAGATATCGTAATTAAGCAGTCCGTCCCATTCACTTGTCAGCCGAGGCCTTTCGTGAAGGAACCCTTAAGACGACTGACCCAATTAAGACCACTTGTTAAAACTAGGCCTAACACAATAACTAAGGCCTTACTTAGGGAGTTAGGCTTAGGGCTATCTGTTAATGTGCTGTGAGCTAACTTAATACTACTGGGTTGCTATAGGCTCCCACGGGCAAGCGTCCCTCTGTGAAGACTCTACAACTGTTCCTACACATGTAACACTCTCAGCACATTCATCATCAGCTGTTCATGTAATGAAGAGGGTCGACGCCATATAATACCGACGCTATAGGAAACTTATCTCCAATGTATCAAGTGATACATTGTCCTATTTCTATATTGACCGTCCAACGTTACATGTGTTGCTCCTAATTGAACAGTTTTGAGTGGAATTTTGATACGACTACCTTCCAATAATTAGCAGCTCTGAGTGACAGTCTGTTCTTCCCTCAACCACACAATGACCTAAAACTGTTGAGGATTAGATTTCTTGCCGTCAGTGGCTTTCGTTGCCATATATAAAACTATCACTATAGGTTGGAGATATAGCGAATGGAATTCAATGAATTCTGCAATTATATGATCCTTCATGACAGACAACCATGAGGAGGTCATGGAGAGGGGACAAAGGGATAGAAGGAAGAGAAGTAGGAAGAGGTGGAAGAGGAGGCAAATGAAAAGTTGAAAGACAATTGATGGACATTCTGGTTCCTTGGAAGTTGGAAGAAAGAGGCAGCGAGGAATTCTGGAATTCTGTCGACGGCAGATAGAGTGAAGCTATCGATGAAAGGGAGGCAGATAAACAAAGAGAGGTGGGGAGAGAGAGAGGGGGGGAAGAGAGAGCTCTGACTTGTTTAGGTCGTTAGGCGAAATAAACAGAGTAAGAAGTCGTCAGAATCCGTTCAAAGGAGAGGACGACGAAATCTCTCACCACAAGACACTTGAAGACTCTCTTCCCGCTCCAACACAGATCATTTATATAGCGCCAATTATCTTCCGACGACTCTACTCACAATAGACTTTGACTGAGCTATAGACAAATGGTATGCACTCAGACACCAAGAAGAAAAGGATGCCATCAGGTAGGCCATATCCTCCTCAGTCTTCTCCCTCAGAGTCCCTCGGTTACAGTATACATGTAGGTCAGAGGAGGCAACGGTTAAGAGAGCTCCAGTACGAAGAAAGGACTTGCTTATACCCTGCCAGAAATTTAGTTAATTTGACTTTAAACTTGTTAATCATCCATTCATAATATTACAGATAGAGTCAGTCTGTGTCCTGTCAGAATGTATAAAATAAACTGAAATGTATCGATGTTCTTATCAACAATAACAGCAATTAAAATTTTGTTTCGACGTACGTCAATAATAGCGAACGAAGCATCATCTATAACCTATTAACCGCTTAACAACAGAATAAACTAAGTAAAAATTTATGTAGCACCACAACAGATATGTATGCAAGATAAAAAAGATGATTACAGAATTCGAGCAGATCTAAATGTAAATCGGATAATCATTCACCGTTTGCATCAACGCAGACGTTCTCCTCACAGACGACAGTGTTCGAAAAGTCGTTTCTAAGAACAGTGGAAATAGATGCACGACCGGGTTGTTCGGAAGTGGTGGATGGGAGATTGGATGGATGGAAGAATCGATGGAGGAGGCAGGGAAAGAATGGATTGACTAACAATGGGTAGCTGAATGAAATGTTGGATTGATAAGTTCATGGATAGACTGGTGGGTGGATGCATGGATTGACGGACTTACAAGAGGTGGATAGACGGATGAATGAATGCATGTTGAATGGAGGATAAATTGAAATATGGACGTACGGATGGAAGCATAGATGTATGTATTGATAGATGGATGGATGATTGGATGATTTGACGGATGAACGGATGGTCTATTCATCTGCTTTTCCTCTCTTGATGATCTGAACGAACTTGAGATAGTCGATCATTCCGCCCTCAATCGGTGCTTCCTTCCAGACTTGCTTAATCTGTCAAAAAACAACAAAAGCACCTGTCAGTCAATCAGTCAATCTGTCAATCAATCAATCAATCAATCTGCCATTCAATCAATCTGTCAATCACTCAATCTGTCAATCAATCACTCACCCATCCAATTAAGAGCAATAGGAACAATATTTAAGGAATAAAATAAAGGGAAGAAGCTGATTGGAGGAGATAGAGTGAGTGACATATAGAGATGTTGGTATCAGTCTGAACCGAGAATGATTTCTACTAGAATTTGGTGATTGTGGCGCCAACACAAAAATAATCTTATGCAACCAAGTGCAGTAAGCCATGGTGAAATGTGTTGAATTTCGTTTTAGGATCTTCTTGACCTTCGTCACCAGAGCGAATCACAGAGGAGCAAAATGAAAATGTTTCAATGTAAGTGGGACGGACAGTAGCTGAGGTGGCGATGCATTTGTGAATATCGATAAAACAATAAGTAACAAAACAGTCGGTGGCTGATTAGTTATTAAAGAGCTTGGCAGGTAATGCAAAGAGTACGGATTCTGGCTTCGTCGGAGGGAGTTTAGGAGCCGTGAGCAAGTGGTTCGCTCACAATTATTAAGTGAAGTTTTAAAGAAGGACAATCAATCAGAACACAACTGAACTGAATTGTACATCATAATAATAATGTATATTATGTAAAGATGGCTGTTGTACAGCATACCTCGTCTTTGGAGAACTGGTCGCCGACGTTCATCAGTAGATCCTTGACACTGATACACAGAAAGACACAAAACATACATGTATATCGACAACAGACATAAATGATCTGAGGAACACATAACACCGACGGACAGACGCAGACAGATAGGCAGACGAATGGATCCACACAGGCAGCCACATTAATGAAATTCCATAACTCCATAATTAAATTAGAACTATGCTTACTATGCGAAATGATGGAAAGTTAAGCTAAAGAAACTGCTATTTATACGATGAAAACTTGTAGAATAATAATTGTAAGTGACGATCAGACGACAGATTGATCGGATTTCTAACAAATAGAGAGATTAATTGATGCATTCATTCATTCTTCAGCTGAGTCATCTGCTTCCAATCAATCGATTCTCTTACTATTCCTCGTGAAGTTTTCCTTTTCCATCTTCGTCGAACATGATGAAGGCGTCGCGAAGTGTTCCCTCCGGATCGGTTCCTAAGCAACAACAACAATGTTGACTACATTCACAGCAACAACTACAGCGATGAGTTAACGTTCACTCAAACGCAACATGCAAGTGTACAAAATTGAGAGTCACCTGCATGACACACGTCTGTAATGTCATTCCCTTCGTCTGCAAACTAGAACCATAAGGATGATGTGCGTATAATGATTCTACTTAATTTGCCACCTTTGAAGCAATGCATGATGTGCTGTGCAAACAGTGCGGTCTGATCTAAATTTCAACTTTCAAACAAACAGCAGCTGCCTCAATAAGTAATTAATTGAAACCAATCATCATGATGAGTGTTTGAGTGGGATTGCAATGGCTGCAGATCCTAGAGATATCTTGCACATACAATGTACAGAGCTGCATCTAATGTCAGCTCTATCTCTGAATAGAAGAATAACGCCATTGATTCATTTATACTTAAACTACTACAAAAGCAATCATCATCATTCTTATTATTGCGTTGACTGTTGATGACAGCAACGACAACCGTGATGATGATGATGACGATAGTGAGAAGCAACGACTACATGTAGTCGACGGTGCAGACAACGTACCGTGCATTTTCTCTCCGAAGAGCGTCAGGAAGTGAGTGAAGTTGAGTTGTCCCGGTGACTCTGCCACCATTTCCTCCAGAACCTTCGTCTCCATTTCTCTTCCTACAAGACGGGAAGCCAGTGCATTCAACGATTAATTAATTCTCATCAGTTTAGCATAATTATACAGCTTAGAGTTCACGATTAGCACTAATCAGCTTCTTCAGTTAAATCATCTCACTTTCAACGCCATGCCACCTGTGTCTTTCCGATGATAGATAGATATTCATGATCAATCAAGCGTGAAAACATTTTGAGATAAAACCTCTGCGTTATGTCGTTCAAGCCATTAATATGTGGTAGCAATAAATAGTAGATTTACAATTCCAAATTTATGCGATTTGCATCAACTGAAGAGGACTATAATAATAATGAAGATCACTTGTAGCTTTGTCCAGACTCCACAGAGAATCCTTTCTTACAAAACAACGCATTATCTCATTTGATAGAGAGATGAGTCTATGCTGTTCTCAAGCGTATTTACAATCTACTGTGACCTGTGTGTATCAACGGAGGTGAGAGAAAGAAGGAAATGGAGATCACTTGTATTGGAATGGAAGTAGGACCCAGATACATGCAGTTCAATCGTCAACAATGACTTATAAACTGACATAGGGTTGCTGTTCATCTCAACTGATTATGTGTTCATACTGAAAGCATGCATGACCCATATTTCCTTATGGGACTGCTCAGAATAATAACAATCACTTGGAAATGCAGGCAGATAATCTTTATTACAAACCGAGGTTGATCCAGATCGTCCTCAGGTCTTCGACGTCGATGATTCCATCGCGATTCGTATCAATCATCGCAAACGCCTTCAACAGAAATCAACCAAAAAAATAGAAACCAATTTTCGTATTAATGAGACAGATCTGTTTACACAACAGAGCTCTCTGTTCGAATGAGAAATATTCAACGAAAGACAAACATTTCAGACAGAATTTTTAACCAACGCCTTTAATATCCTGTTCTGTCGTTCATCCAATCAATAATTTCAAACATTGTTTGAATCGGCTCTTCAAGGGGAACTAGTACTCAGATGCGCTCCAACTCCAGAGCGGGCTAGTCTGAGGAGTTGGAAGCATAAGCGGAGTGTTAAATGTATAAGCTGCTACAAATCGAAGCGCGAATCACTGAATGAGAACGACTCAGTCTAGAGGATGAGATGCCAAAGAGAACTGAGAGCAGTTAGTTGGCTTATCTTGAATTCTGGAGCCTTCGCTATAACGCATTGAGCGACGAGGTAAAGCGCTGAACTGAGCGTCATTCAATCAGAAGGTTGGTGCGAAGCGACAATTAACGAGTAAGTCACAAACAAGATATTTAACAAGTAAGTCACAAACAAGATATTTAACAAGTAAGTCACAAACAAGATATTTCTAGATGCCATCGATTTATGCCTGAAGTCCTGAACACTGCGTAAAGTGGTTCCTTCACAAAAATGCATTCTTAATGTTCCCAATGACATCAACAGCTGGTAATAACAGAGAGAGAAGAAGAAGAAGGAAAACAGCAAGAGAACATTGCTGAAATTAAACAGACAAAAAATAAAGAAACTGATAATATTAAAAATCTGGTACAGGTGTAGTAGGCTATTGATGATCTAAAGCTTATGGTTGTTGTCACCTCTTTGAGTTCTTGTATCTGCGACTGAGGGAAGAGAGCGAAGACATTGGAGGTGGCTCTCTGCGCCCTCTTCGGTTCCTCTCTTTTCTCTTCTCTCTTCTCTTCTCTTTTCTCCTCCACCGCTGCTGTCTCATCAGCCGCTGATGAAGACGGAGCGGCTGAACCAACAGACTCCTCAGCCGCTGCAGGGGCTGCCTCCTCCTCCTTCTTCTCCTTCTTCTTACTGCTCGACTTCTTCTCCTTTGTCTTCGACGACTAAACAACGACAACAACAACAACAGGATAAGAAAATTGAAAAGCAACAACGACTTTATAATGTGGGACAACGATTGTGTGTGACAACGACGGGTTCATTTATGTAACTCCCTTTACAGTATAATTATTCAATTCATGCGCTTGAAAGAGTGGCAGGGTAAAAGAGAGAAACGGAGACAGAGAGAGAGACAACGTGAGGCAGACAAGTAGAAATAAGGAGAGATCTAAAGAGGCAGCCAGTTGTAGACACAGAGAAGTAGACAGTACAATGACAGAAGTAGTTTTGTGACCAGGAGACGGAAAGAGAAAGAGAGATACACAATATTAGACATTATAGTATATACACTATAAAGGGTGTTTCAGAGAAAAAACTAATGCCCTTCGATTTTTGATGATATTTCTGTCAAAAGTATGAATATATAAATACAATTTTACAGGCTGAAAGGTAATTTATATTTACATATAACTGTCAAATTTGATCAAAATATTTCCCACAGAACATAAATTATTCAACTTTCATTGACATCACCAACTGTTTTTTGATGCTTCAAACACGTTCATGAGTTCTTTTCTGATATTTCCACCAAACATAAACATTTGATATTTCTGACAAATGTAAACATTTTAAACTGAAATTTCACAGGCATCACAGGTACGTATAACGACTAAATTTTATCAAAATATTTCACAGAAAACAGAAGTGGCAGCACTTTATTTGCACCGTTGGCAGCGTCACACTTTTTGGAGTTATCAGAATACAAGAGGTGGCCTCCTCTAAAAGTGCAACAACTTATGCTCTGTGTGAAAATGTTTGATACAATTTGTAGCTATATATAAATATCAATTTCCTTTAAGCCGATTAAATTTAATTCTAAATCATTTACTTTTGGAGGAAATCTTAGCAAAAATTCATAAGCGTTTTTGAAGCATCAAAAAACAGTGGGTGAGTCACTGAAAATTGACTAACTTTTATTATTTGTGAAATATTTTTGGTGTAATTTGGCAGTTGTACGTAAATATGCATTGCCTTTCAGCCTGTGAAATTTTATTTAAAACAGTAAGTTATGCAGTTATTGATGATTAGTGCTATATATGTGTATATATAGTAATTGGTCGAAACTTTCGGTGTAAAAGATAAAGAGTTGGGAGAGAAAGAGGAGATTATCTGGCAACAGCCTTACAATTTCACGCATTCACATTAGACAGATAAGAGTGACCCAGGGAGAGGAAGGAGACATAACTGGAGGTACAGAGGGTGACACAGAGAAATGGCCAGAGAGACGGAGGGAAGAGGAAGGAGACATAACTAGAGGTAGAGAGGGTGATAAAGAGGCATAGGCAGAGAGACGAAGGGAAAAGGAAGGAGACATAACTAGAGGTAGAGAGGGTGATAGAGAGACACACGCAGAGAGACGAAGGGAAGAGGAAGGAGACATAAGTGGAGGTACAGAGAGGGCGATGAAGAGGCATAGGCAGAGATACGAAGGGAAGAGGAAGGAGACATAACTGGAGGTAGAGGGGTGATAGAGAGACATACGCAGAAAGACGAAGGGAAGAAGAAGGAGACATAAGTGGATGTACAGAGAGGGTGATGAAGAGGCATAGGCAGAGACACGGAGAGAGAGAAAAGGAGATATATATATATATATCTAAAGAGGCAGGGCAGTGGATGTTGGCTGGAATGGAATAATCGTGATTGGCTGAATGGCAGAAACTTCTATGCATACATTAAGCATGCTTTAATGCAAATACCGCAGAAGTTGGGCTGCGTAGCTATGAAGCTAGACAAGGAATTTCAGGTCACGGGAATTGAATATAGGAGGCTTTTGAAGAAAGACAGGGAGAAAGAAATAGAGATAGAGACAGATGGACAGAGAATAAGAGAGGCATAAACATTGATATAGAATAGAAGCAAGAGAGAGACATACACAAAAGAGAGACAAAAGAGGCAGAGATATTAAGCTAGAGTGAGAAGCAGACAGATAGACAGCTCTAGCCAAGGAGAGACAGACAGAAACTAAAACATAGATACAGAAATTATACGAAAGAGCAGAGAAACAAAAAAGAGGTAGACAGACAAACACCGGCTGGTTAGATATACATGCACGCATTATTAAGCTTGCGTAGGCGGGTTAATAAGCGCAGATAGGAACAACGAATAAGACATAATTATAGGTGTAAAGGCCGACTGGAGGCACTTCACAGACCTTTGGATTTAGGGTCATTCGCCCATGTACTCGTTACGGATCAGGAGGCCAAAGTACAGGTTCACCCCAGTAGTTTTGTGGACTTACATTACACAAGCGTAAGAGAAAAAATGAATGGCTTGAATTATAAGTTGTATAGACATTGAACGAGATTTCAGCAGAGACAGAGACGAAATGAGGATGACAGGGAGAGATAGAAACAGCCTATAGCTCAAAGCCGGTAGTGTAGGCCTACTATAGCGCATCATTGCCTCTCTGCAATATATCTCCATTGCCTGTAGAAATACGCATACCCATGGCTATGGTGTACACGGCCAAACACTTATCTAGAGCTCTTATGCACCTGCAATGTCCGCCCTGCCGAGGTCATAGTATTTGAACCATGCAAACCAGCTCTTGCTTAATTAAGTATGATGATGCCACTGTGGCCACTGGCCAGCGCATCGACCTATGAGTATAATTTTCCTTCTCACGTTTCTACGCTCAAGTCTTAGAGACAAGTCTTTATGTCTGAAATATGATCATCAGATTCATTTCTTCATCTCTCTCTCTCTCTTTGACAGTCCTTGCCTTTCTCTGTCTCTTTTATCTCTATTGCTTGCAGTCTGTCTCCCTCAGTGTCTCTCTTTCAGTGTCTCTCTTTCAGTGTCTGCGCAAACAACAAATGACTGCCACATTCTAGTCTATACGCCTATAACTATAGTCTTTCCTTCAGTTTAAAGTAAACGCAAATTTTAAGTGAACTACCAGGTAATACGTTTACCTGCATTTACAACTGGATGAGGAAGAGTTACTTAACAAGCAAGCCTGGAGTGACGATGGAGCACGTGGAACCGGACACAAGTGGACAGGTTATTACTGCAGTTAGTGGTGATCTTTCTGGACTGGTCGAGGTTCAAATCCCGGCCAAGACAGATTTTTGTTTGAAAATTTTGCTGCACCAGCACCCCTAGCCAACCCAGCTATGAGTACGCTGACAGCAGGGGCTTCTAACCCAGGATCCGGGCTCAAAAACTGATGATCTTCCACTTTTCCCGTACAAAAATCTTTCTCCATCCCCTCCGACCAGCTTTCCCCCTTATTTATGAGCATTACATATTATAAAAATGATCCCCCGTTCTCCTCTGGGCGCCCCTGAGCCCCATTGGTATGGGGATAGAAGCCCCTGGCTGACCGCACACGGTGAGTGGGAAGACGAGGCGGTGAGGGAGAGGACTGGCCATCCGCCTTCAAATGCCGAGGCTAAGAATATGAGGTCGCTAACACTTCATACTAGTTGCTGCCTCCGGGCAGGAAAAACGATGAAATCACCTAATCCCGAGATCATGAAATTCTTGCCGCAGTACCTTTTGCTAAAAGTCGGCGCCTATTATATGCTTTGGAATAATGAGCAAAATGATTTATGATGAAACTGTGAATTATCAAAGAAACGCAGAGTTTAAAAATAGACGAAATGGCGATACAAACAATTTTCTTCTTACAGATCAGAGCATTGGACGATGGTAAAACAAGGAGCGATGAGCAGAAATGAGTTTCTATACTGCAGGCTAAGATGAAAGAAAGTAAGTAAAGTGGTCTGATCAAAACAAGAGTCTGGTGAGGGAAGTTAAAGTTCTTCGGTGAAGACTTCGATGGTCTAGACATACATTATAGAGCAATTGAAAAGGAAGACTTTACAAAATTATGATAGAGAGATGATCACTCATTCAGATAGGAACTGACGTAGACGATGATAACGATGGTGATGATGATGATGATGATGATGAAGATGACGAAGGTGGTGATGATGATGATGATGATAATAGTGAAACTGTTGAGGCAGACTGATGGTCGTGGATGCGCTGATGAGAGACATTTCTCATGAGGTCTTATGACCAAGCAACTGATGTTTTTTGCATTCTGCTCAAATGATAAGCAATGGCTTTGCAAAGGCATAGATGAGTAATTGTAATTGTAAATCTGAATTTATAAAGCGCCCCTCAGAGCGAACTCAACAGAGGCGCTCCCGACCCGAT
>JAQFXW010000581.1:0-17955 GCA_034693945.1 Dendrobaena attemsi
TTTTATCTTGGATATTCAAGACAGACATTAATGTTGAGTGTCCAGATCTAAATCCATGCTGAGAAGCATATAGGATGCATATAGGATGTTTCTCTTAGTAATATAGTATAAACTTAGTCATGCCTGAAAGCCGTAGTTTTAGGCATACGTTTGTTCAATGATCCATTAGGCATAGCGAGTCATCTTACTACACGATGGATTACTGTTTTTCTCGCTTCCCATGAAGGCCTACTTCAGTACTTCAATGATAATACGCCAAACAAACATTGTCCTGTCCATCATTGTTGACTCCGCCTTCCTCGGGCGCAATTGGTTAATGATGACGTGTAAATGACGAGAGTTTATTAAATAGAAATGTCGTTGAATCATGCAGCTTCATCACTATGGCGGTGTATTTTAAACCAATTCGAAACTTAAAATGTCGATATCTAGGGAAGTGGTAAAGTTGTGGGATCGCAAAGTGGACAATTTTCAACTAGGGGAGTAAGCAATATTCGTGTCAATTTTGGAAGCAATCGGTCAAGTGGATCAAAAGAATTTTGAGCACCCACATACAAAGATAGTTACATAGCCTACATAGGCCTACTTTTTTATTTTAGGCCCTATATAATATTATATAGATTCTCGGCAATTATTGAGCAATGGCTATATTGAAGCTGCACGCTTTCCTTCGTGTTGTAGGCTACACACTAAAAACGTAGGAAATTCTTACCAAGATGAAATTGCTTCGTGAAACGTAGCTGACGTATCCCAATGAGCGTAGGGTCAAGATAATCGCCGTCTCTAAGTCCCATTACACAGCTATAACCACCTAGGGGCCTATTCACGAACACGCTGAATAAGATTAACATACATTATGATTCGCAAACGAAAGATGAAACATCTCACGAGTTATAGGGCCTATAGCCTACTCTCTGTACAGTGTGCAACCTTCTGACATGACGCACCGCTCATGAAGCAGCTCATGCACTGCATTTAGCTTTTGAATAGCGCTTTAGCTAATTGGAATTTACGACTATAATTAGACTATTATGAACACCGACGCTAATGCATATGATCGCAAATATTGCACTGAGCGTAATAAACACCTAACAACAATGCTGCTAATGCTACATATATAGGCTAATATAGCACACACATCGATTCACATACCTACACTGTAAGCTTACACGTGGATCACCCATCAATTACACACACACAGTCACATAGATATGCATTACGGACAATGAATTACTTAGATAGATGCGCTCTGGGTGTTCCTGCGTGGGTATAGTGGGATCACTTATCCCGTCTGCACCGGATTCCCTTTGTGACCGAAACCTGTCGTTCTTATCACTTTTTACATTTCTGTTGCTGTCCGCTATAATAAGAATGATTTGAATGGAAACAAACACCTAAGACTTGCATCTCACAGCGGAATAACGATTTGAACAATAGTTTTTATGTTGTTATTGCCCATTTAATTATTGTAGGGGCGTAACCTATTTAGCATAAGCTTAAGAATGTATTGCATGATGAATTTAATAATTGAATGTCCACTAAATATTATGCGCTGTACATGTAGTGTGCAAGACAAAACCTTTAATCTACGTATCGGATGCCTATGGTCCACTTCCTTATGCATGAGTCGTGTTTGCATTTTGTTGTGTATTTGCGAACAGCCCATACAAGTCCTAATGTAGGTCGCGATGCGATATCCATTTTTACAAACGGCATAATACATAGGCTATAAAGGCAGCAATCATAGCTCGAGCAATTATTAAGCTGCTTGGTCTCCTTGGTCTCCTGCTGCTTTGTGGCCTCTTGCCATCGCCGCCCGTTGATTCAAACAACAATTTGGCGCAATTCAACAGAGGAACTCTATAGGTCTCTTATAGACCTAATTGCACATTCATCATTCTGCTTTCAGTTGAAAGACCGCGTTTTCTTTTAAGCTAATCAGTGCATAAGTGCCTCCAGAGTGTTTTTACGGCATGGGAATTTTACAAATTTGACTAATACGCTAATGACAAAAACACTTGTTTAGCAAGTGGACACTGGACAAGACTCCACAGCCTGAAAACAAGTTCTAATGCGAAATTGTTGAAAATTTGTTTTATAGAAACTTTTGATGTGTCTTTTTATTAGGCCTAAGACTTTAAAGAACTATATGGCCAAGCTGGCTAAAGCATTCATTTGACGTAGGCCTATAGATACCATTTCCCAGGCTTTCCGTCTGGCATTCGTGCACATGGTCTTGCTAATTTCTCAAATTGCTCATTCTAATTCTTACTTCAAGTTGCTGTTCACGCAGTTTTACCATTTTTCACAAACATTTATATGCCTAATCTATAAATGAAGATACTAAGGTGGAAAGGCACTTTGCTCTTCAACAGCTCTTCGTCTACTAAACGTACAGTTATAGGTCTACTAAGCTTATAGCTTATACATAACTAGGCCTATTGACATTGGTCAAGGCATGTGTGTGACCAATAGCCGTTCCAAATAATTGAGCACTTATCGCTTCAGGAGTGCCGCAGATAATTATGGTCTCAATTTTTCTGACGGAGACAAACCTCTTAAATTTAACAAGTTCTACAGCCCCAAGCATCATCAAGTTGTTCGCTTCAATGTTTAAGAAATTGCAGAGCGACAACCCGTTTACTATTGTATTTGTATTTGTGTATTTCTATACCGCCTCTTACAGACCACTACTACGCAGAGGCGGTCCCGACTACAGCCCGCAGGTGTGTCGGAGTTTACACGCCGAAGCGCTTGAGAAATTGGGAGTGAAGAACTTACGCGGCCCGTGGGATTCGAACCTGCAACCCTTCGGCTACAAGGCGGCCACCTTCACCACTGCACTAACACATGGTGACATTTAGCATTTATTGTACAACTATATTACATTGTTGGTACAGTATTCCCTGCGTATAACTGCGACACAATGGGTTGGAGAATTAATTAATTTCATCATATGAGGCTTTAGATATGCTGGTGGACCACGATAAGGTGAATAATGGGCAAACATTCTTGCTAAAACATTCAAATCACTCTCTCTCTGTCTCTCTCTCTGTGTCTCTGTCTATCTGTCTCTCTCTCTCTCTCTCTCTCTCTCTCTGGCTGAAGCATTTGCGACACGTGTCAGCCCAAGTGTCAGCTGGTGTCAGCTCCCGACGGACGGAGAATGATTGGACGAGAGGAGCAGCGGACTTAGATTGTTGTGATAGCGGTGGCAACGTTTGTCAAAATGTCGGATCCAAAATGCCACAGATCTACATCATAATAATTATACAGATGACTTATATATGTACTGCACAACGACAAGGCCAACGTCATTAGAGGCACACAATAGATCAGCACTGAACAGAAATAGCAGCAGCTGTGGACTTCTTATAAGCGTGGTCTCTACAATGACTTAGAGGACAGCTGGTTTTCAAATAGCTACTCAAATATAGAACTTGTGGACCGTGATGTTATTCTAAAGGACTTTTTCACTGAGTTTATCACACGAAAAGCGCATTCTTACATTTTGCCGTTGAAACGTTGCTGTAGTCTACGGTCGATTAGTCTGCCATTACCAGCAATGAATACAAGCAATTATTCAAGTGTGCCGTATGCCAAGTAGAGTCTGTCTATATCTAGGGTTCCAATAGGTCAACATAACTTGTGTTTTTTTCTGTAGCGCCTCTCTTTAGCACACATTGCTAAGCGTCACCGTCACCAGTCTCTGCATTATGTTTAATTTGCTCAAAGATAGAAATGTCATTAGCAGTAAGCTGAACAATTCGCTTAAAGCAAGAAGAGCTACACCCCACCAACTACACACGAAGCCAAAGCATTTCCATCGCAGTTGGCAGAGATATCGGCCTAAAGTTCGCAGGACCAAGTAACGAATACAACTATGATGTCATGCAAGACGCACGTCTGGCTGAGTAGTTGTCCTACGAATCAGCGGGTGTGGACGCGCTCCTTCGAATCCACAGATGGTATTATAAGGCACTATCCATTAGAGTACATACATCCCATCATCCATTCACTCATCACACGTACAGATATACATATATTCATCCGTCTACTCAACTGTTATAATATATCGATGTGCATGGGTCGTCGTCCATCGATCGATCCATCTATACGCTTCCTTTCTGTCAGTCGCCTGTCTCTCTATTCGTCTGTCTCTGCAGATAGCAACGGTACAAAGAATAAGATTAAAGATGCAACGCAGGAGGACAAATCACGTGACCACGGAGGGGAGAAGAAACAGAGACAGACAGACAGACAGACAGAGAGAGAGAGAGAGCTGCAATTTTGCCATCGTATAGAATGATCGCGATTGCAACTGTGGTATATAAAGCTGACGGAGACTGCAGACACTGTCTCCCAATGAAACTAATATAACATAGTATACACAGACATATATTGAAGATTGATTGACAGATCTTTCCTTTCGCTCTCTGTCTCTGTTTCTACCCTGCTGTCTATTTGTCTTTCTTTCTCTCTTCTGTCACTCGTCTCTCTTTCTTTCTTTCTTTCTTTCTTTCTCTCTCTCTCTCTCTTTCTCTTTCTCTTTCTCTAACTACATTTTCTTATGTGAACAGATTTCAACGAACAACAGAATATGTGAGATAGAGGTCCATAAATCCAACTTACATTTATTTTTCTCAATATACTTAGTGAACAGATGTTGTTCAATGTGCGTAGTGTGTTTCTTGAAAACAATTCCTTTAATAAGCCCATATACGTATGCATAGTCTGTCTATTTACACAGACCTAAAAACAGCAGAGCGCAATGCGATGATTGGTTCGCCATGAAATTAACCTGATGGCTCTATACCATCAGTGCAACAAATGCCTCTCTAACCTGCAATTGCTGTTTGTTCTCGACGGTGAAGCATAATATTGCTCGACAGATGACACATGTCAGACACTCTGCGCATAAATGGACCGTTGGCAATGCTCTTCGACTTAATAAGATTCTGCTCACTGAGCTGAGGCTAACGATGTGAGCCAGAATCACTTGTAGGGGCATATGAGTGCATAAGCTTACACGCTGTGCAACGGTGGTATATGCAGTCCAGTGCATATGAGAGGTTTCGAATTATCATTATTATAGGCTGACTAGTCTGTGTGTCAAAGTGAAATTTCGGCTTATATTATTCCTGGAGCAAAGCCGATACTGAATGTAAACGGCAGTTGAAGTGGTAGCCCTCATAATAGGATATATTTACGCACTTAGCCTATAATTGTCTCAGCATGAAAATTAGACGATAGGTTCTAGTATGACGATGTATGGGAATTAATTTTGTAAGTATGAAAGTTCACAGAGTTTATGTTAGTGAGGATTACTGCAGCTGTAAATTTGGTAAGCATGAAAATGGAGACACTCATTTCCAAGCCTACATATTATGTAGTAGCACATCATCATCGTGATGAAAGACTGAACAACGATAGAGGATTATCTCCAAGTGACTTTTGGAGTTCGTGAGATGGACAGGATGAGCAGAGTGTACTAGAACAGCTGAATGACAAGGTGACCTCTGGGATTGAACCACTCTCTGTATAGGCCTACGGAAGAGGATGGAACAAAGAAACTATACAGATACCTGTGGAAATGCACTGGAAAAGCATACAGAAATTGACTGGAAATGACAGTCACGCTAAGACTCCAACTGACTGATTGCATGACTGCATGCATATGGCTAAGTGGCTGACTGTCTGATTGGACAACGAGGACAACGACGCTGTCAGGACATACAACAGAACATATAATGGTGTCCGTGCATAGTTATATCAACAGGGTTTCAGTTCAACCAAGGCGTTGATGATGAAATTATCCCTTCCTATTCCGATGCACCTCCAATCCCGGTAGACGTAAACACCTAAGTTGGAAGAATTATGAAACACTTGTATGCACTTGCATTCAATTCTAATTGACTCTAGTTAATTTAGAGAGACCTCTGACAGATGCACTGGAACAACATTGTCTTTTGGAAGATTCGTTTGAATTGGGTCACGTGGTAAACGTCGCGTTTTAGTTGACCATCAAACATGTCAACAGCGCATTTTTATCTGTGACCAATGGCTATCAGTGTTTTTGCAGATAAAAGCATTGTCCCTGTATATCGACCGGATGCTTTTCTGTCTGCATGCAGAACCACGGACCCCGGGTATAGGGGCGAAGCAAGCCCATCTCAAAGAATCATGTGTCTTTCCCCTTTCTTTATTACGTTCCAACGAGGCACATCGTAATAGGACTTAAAATGTAACTATATTAATATCACTTTGTTGGACTCTGTTGATAATAATTATAGGCCTACAGGCTGGTATAAAATATATATGTTTATTTTACAACGCCTTCATAACGAAGATGATTGGCGTTTACGTGATCATGCGCAATTATGCAATTGGCCTATGTCTAGATGTTAGTACATCGTTATCTTTATATGGCCTGTAAGCCTAGAGTTATTAGCGTTCGTCAGTTCATTAGTATCAACTGCCCTTGCAGTTTTACTATAAACATTTGGTCTATTTCTAAGTGTTTATTAAGTTGATAAGTTCTTCTGTGTTTGCAGAGCTTTGGTTCCAGGTTTAGTGGTGTCTATTCCTGTGTGTTTCATCAGTTTAACGACAGCTTATGACAACATTGGCCGTTGCCGTCGGTGAGAAAAATTTGCTCGGGTTTATTACAACCATGTAAGCTGATATATATTCTGATGATAATGACCTACACTTTATATAGGCCTAATATGATTGTATCGACACCTTTAATAAACTCATGTAAGCAACAATTAAAGTAAATTAACTTAAATTACATTAAATTAGTAGAATCCAAAGTAATATGAATTAGCCGTACTCCGCAAATGAATTTCTGCAAATTGGATGCGCTGAGATGTTGCTTATCAACTGTAGCCATGGCAATAATGGCCTTGGCCTTGTTCAAAGTCTGTAGACATGCTCAAGCGTTTCTATCCAAAGCTACAAATATTATACTGTTGGGGTGTGATGGTGTATTTGAAAAAGCGCCACCTTGCGGATTTAACTAAGCAATTGCATAGAAACCTTGAGCACAGTGTTTTAAATGTTTGGGTTAGGGGCCCCTCCAGTTTTGTGTGTGACCACCCCAGCTTGGCGGGGGAAATGGGTTGTGGTCAATTTCTGACCGCTCTCCCCCAATTCTTTTGAGGGTCGAAAAGTGGAAAAGAGGGGAGGAAAAAAGAAAACAGTGATAAAGCAGGACTTTATCTGAGAAATACGAGTAACAACTGCTAAGAAATGATCATTAGGTTTTACGGGCTTGAAAAAGGTAAAATTTTACAACTGCACACAAGATTTTTAGTGAGAAATACTATTATTGACTGAAAGAGGTGATCAATTTTGGAAGATTTATACACAGCCTCCAAGAGTCGATTTATTGACCCCCAACCTCCAGTTTAATTTGGACAATGTAGACTGTTTGAGCAAGTCTTTCACTCACAATAATTTCCCGACACACCTCCGGGCTAAAATCAAGAGTCAGGACCGTCTCTGAGTTATAGTTATTGAGAAAAGGCAGTATAAATGTAAATAATATGGATAAATGAATGAAATATTTTCTGAAAACTCTGGCACTCTAATTTGGAGTAGAAAACATACAGGGTATGTTTGCTGAATAGTAGGATTAAGGCAATCCACCTCTGAGTAGTAGGAGACTTAAAGGGGTGGTATAGAAATGTGTAAATAAATAAAATAAATAAATACAGTAAGGAGGCTATCATCATACTCATTGTTCTCCTCCGTCCGGCGCGATGAGGCCTTGAGGAAGCTATAGACACCTTCAAACCGCTTTCACTTCGGTCTATAAATGCCTCCTTTCAGGACGTCAATTAACGAAGGTCCCATGGTTGTAATAAACCGAGCCATTGTGTCATACACCGTCGTTAAACAAACCTTCTCTCCTTCTCTCCTGTCAATTAACGTGAATGTCGGAAAGTGAAATCCAATTAAGTTAGCAACTAACGTTAGGACTAATCATTGGGCTGGCTAATGGCCTCGTTGAGAGAGAACTGGTCGATAAGCTGAGTAGTCAATGTCGCGGGCAGTAATTTATTTTAAGTTTATGTATAACTGCTAATAGCGCTTTTCTTTTGTTTCGTGTTTGTTCGGTGTCAGCTGGAAAATACGATCGCGCATCCCCACTCCTGGCTTGGCCATATTAGGAGTGTTGAAGCACTTACTCCGTTAGTGTAAGGCGAACCTGCTGCCAAGCTGATATGCGTGTTTTGACATAGTGGGCCGTATTTCGTATAACCTGTCTGTAATCAAACTGCGTTCTTGTCGATGTGAACATAGTAAAGAATATTAATATTAAAATGGTGTTCTTTTGTTGACCGTCGGTCGGTTTCCTCTTCTCCGTGTATCAGGCGTTTCCGATTCCGCCGTATTTCGCCTTTAAACACTCGCCCGTCGATACCTAGACCGATGGGGGCTCCTCCGAAAAGGCGTACGCAGCTGCAGATGGCTGACGCCGACGATTGACTTACGGCTCGGAGGATTTTACGCCGTCGTCATTTCATAGAAGTCGACCGATGCGAGATGAAAGTCTATGTAATTGGCTTCTGTCATCTGAAGACCGTGTATTATTACTATTAGATCACCCTTATCGCCAGGAATTCAGGTCTAGAGACACGGTTGCATCGGAGTTCCGTCAAGATCCGCTGCAGATGATAACCCCTCCACTGTTGTTATAAAAGCCCTGCCAGTCTAAACCATTTGTGAAGAGTGTGGCGACAAAATAATAACTACTCGATGAGGAGCTACTACGAACACCTAAAGCGTGACTCCTGTCTCTAGACTATTATCGGCCCATCAATCGAAATAAAGATTCGCAGACCGTATATTTATTCTTGAAACATGCTGTGGGCAGATGACAACTAGACACCTTGATATCATAGTCTAAGGCGTTATATAATACGCTCACTCATCAAGCGAAAGAAGCTGAATAGTAACTGTTGCTCCGAAGAAATCCAGAAAACGAAACTAGCAAAGAGGAATTTTATAAATGTGTGGTGTATAATAAGAGGCCATTATACAGGAAAATGGACCGATAATGAGGAATTGACCCGCTATGTATACTACATGTATACATGTATAATTGCAACATCGATACATTTTATAGAGCCGCGCAAACAAAATGCCTCTTGGCAATTCAAGTAATATAAATTAGCCTAATTGGAAATTTCTTCCGATTGGAGGTGATGAAATGTTTCCTAGCAACATGACGACAGAGGCCAATGCCTTCGGGGAAGAAAATAGATGGAAACCATTTAACTGAATTTGTTAATATATATCGCTTCTTTAAGTCCATTGCTACTCTACTCAAAGGCGGTCCCGATTACAGCCCGAACGCGTATTGGAATTAATACGCCTTATATCTTCGAGCATGGACCCAGGGTATTGTATTATTCTTGTAGTGTATTTATGCATTTCTATACAGCCTCCATGGGCGCCCGCACATAAGGACAAGATGGAGAACTTGCCCATGCCTGGAAAACTGATTGATTTGTATTTTAACTGCTAATTTTACAAATTCATAAACTGGCAATTTAAGACTTTAGCACTCTTCTAATCATATCCACCGCTGCACAGAGCACAGTCACGTGATGCCCGTCTCGATCGTTTACTATATATGGCCTAGTTCTGTTAGACCCTACCTTTGTGTACGACGGCACTTTCGAAGCCAAAGCGATGCCTTTTGTTGACTAGCGGTCTTCATCGTTAATACATGACACTAACAGCCATAGGCGCAATTTCTGTGTGTGTGTGTTGGGAGCGGTACAAGGGGTACTTGTACCTCACCCCCAGTCCCCCACTTTTTGAAACGTCATTCCATATTTTTAATTGTATCTCTTGGAGCTTTCTGATGTTCAGTAAGCCATGAACGAACCGATTTTATTATAACTCCACTTTTTATACCAAAGTAAACTTGGAGAGTATTAGATAGGCCTACCCCAAACTTATTTTACCAAAGTAGTCTTGGAGAATAGATCGGTACCCTACCTCCAGTTTTTCCACCAAAGTGACGCTCCTACAAACAGTCACTTCCTCGATCTACTGTCACAGACTGAATTTTACCCGGTCGTTCATGAAGCAATTTTCGTCCTCATACCTGCCACTAAGTGTAGAATTGAAAGGTCATTTAGTACAATAGGTCGTGTGAAAAGAGAAGATGACCGTTTGTCCAATATGTTCAGTGTACAGTAGATCTATGCAGAGAAAGAGTCAACGCCAACAAAGCATAGATTTTAGAAAGTGATAGGCTCCTAGACGAGTTCGTCAGGGCCCATAGACGACTTCAATTTCTATTCAAACAGTCCCACTGCTTAGCCTGTTCTGGTAACTTCTTTATGAAGAATGGAAAACTTAACTATAAAACATAAAAATTGGAAAACTTACGCTAAAGTTCAAATAAATTAAAGTGATTTCTTGAAAAATGTTTCACATTTTGAAATTACAAATTTAAGAACTCTGTGAAAATGTTCACATTGTTAATTTCCTTGTTGAAATAGGCTCTCAAGCACTTGTGTTTTGCCCCTCTTGTAAAAATTTATGCGGGCGCCCATGCCTCTTAAAGACCACTACTACAGTCCGCAGGGTGTCGGAGTTTATCACGCCGAAGCGCTTGAGCAATTATTGTAGTGAATGACATTCTAAAGATGCCTCTCCGGCAAGTTGGATTCTAACCCGAGACCCTTCGGTTGCAAGGCAGCGACCTTCACCACTACACTACCAAGCCCCATCAGGGTATGAAAGTCACGCATTGATAGCCTATCTTCTAATAACGACCTAACCAACAATAGTGCATATTAGACCTATACCTTTCAATTATAGTCTGGTTATTGTTGGAAATGAGAACCTAAACCATCAAACTATAATATGCCAGCAATCCAAAGCGTTTGCCCTGCATTATATAAGCTAATAATTAGGCCTACGGCATAGACATTGTTCAGGTGGGGCGCGATAGTGGTGAAGGTCGCCGCCTTGCAACCGAAGGGTTGCGGATTCGAATCCCACCCGCTGCGTAAGGACTTTGAGCAAGTCCTTCACTCACAATTGCTCGTGGCGCTTCCGGGCTGTAGTCGGGAGTAGTAGGAGACTTGAAGGGGCGGTATAGAAATGTGTTAATAAATAAATAAATAAAATAAATAAATTGACTCATCAGAGTCACAAAATAAGTAAAAAGAAACAAAAACCTAGTAATCTGTTTGGAATCTACAACTGGATTGAACAGTGACAGAGTTATTAATTGATGCTTTCTACAATTAGTCTCCACTTTGTTTTCCAGGGCACTTAAAACACTTGTCAGAGATTTTCTGATCATGAATGATAATTCGTTACATAGATATGTTCAAGGCAAACTAAATACCGTTAAATTTTTTTTGAAAAAAACAAGTTAATAAATTATTTAGGTAGTTTATTACCGAACCTTATCGAAAAATACCATCTGCGTTGTCCCAGAAGCCAACCGAAGTTGCAAGCATTTCAATATTTTTATTTCTACGCATTGTAAGAGTAATTATTTGCTATTTTATTATAAGTAAAGGATTGTTTTCAACATATAATATGTTTAATGTAATGTATTAGTCAATAATTAAATATTATTGCAACAAATTTCATTGTTCCAGATTAAAATGTCACTTCCATGACAGTCTCAAAACTTGCGGTTGATTGTAACGGATTCTGGCTTTTTCAGTATTAAATGGCCGTCCTTTTCGTATTATTTTAGTACCAACCGTATTTGTAACAAATTTCGGCTCGTCTTGTCTTTAATTGGGAGAATATCATAAAGTAAGCATCATTCTTACACAGAGTATACTTAATATAGGTCACCTCCATGACGCAAATAGTCGGGAATACCTAAGTAATTTTATTTTAAATTTAATGTGTTCTTAGTGGGAGATATTAAGTCTTGTATAACTGCAAACATGGCCGAAACCCTTGTTTTACTCGTGTTCCCGTTTTTGGAGAATAATGAATGATTTGTCACCTCCATGACAGTCACCTCCGTGACGTTTTTCAGACTGAAAACTAAGAAAAAAATATTTTTATTTATTTTTCAGAAATATAGACTGTACTTGACACATGCAATTTGTTAGATAAAGTCTTAAGAATTAATTACAACTTTAAAATGCGGGTTTGACTGTCATGGAGGTGACACAAAGAGAAGATCTGTCATGGCAAAATGGCGATTTATTATAGAAACCATCTATTATGAGGAAAGAGAGAAAATACGAAAAATAATTACGATTATAACAAGGTAAAACATTGATTTATATCATCACCGAAAGTGTTAAACGGACTGAAACGATGCCTCTGTGGCAGCTAGACACCTTTAAATCGCTACCTCTTCGCATTACATCTGTCCCGTATTCGTATTACGTTTCATATTCGCTGTAAAGTTTACGATGGTTCATACGGCGATTAATCGAATAAACTTTATAAATTTATCTATTGGAAAATTTGTATGGAGCCAATTCGGGAAACCTACTCACGAAGCACTCCAAATATAATCTGACGGAAGAGCACAATCTTAAGTGAAGCATAGATTGTCTTGCTAGTAAATCGAACCTGCTGTGAAGCCGACCTGGGCGTCAAAGGAATTTAGAGGACCACTGGACTAGCAAGGAGCTGAGAAATAGTATTAATGAAGGCGCATTAGCGAAAAAATTCACTTAGATTTGCAAAATAATATGTGAAGCGTTTCTTTAGAAATGTTCCATTCAATAAATTAAAAGAGAGTCACATTTGCAATAGCATTTACGGTGTGCAATCAGTAACAATCATAGGCCACGTTATGTGGTGAGATAGATTGTCGCTGTCTTGCGTCCAAAGGGTCGCGAGTTCGATTCAGCCTAGATACGCCGCATAGGGACCTTGAGTACTTCACTCATAATTGCTCGAGGCGCTTTGTCGTGAAGACTCCGATACTTCTCTGTTTCTGTAACAATAGTCGAGAGTCGGGACCGCCTCTTAGTAGTAGTTGCCTACAATAGTTGACTAATTTAATCGTTCCATGCTTTGTTGAACCTATTCTAGAACTAGAATAAAACTTTCTCTACGCTTCAATCTTGTTTGAATCGTAATCGTAAACTAGGAATTTCTAATACGATACTTGAAGGACCCTTCGCCCGCAGGCCTATATACATGGCGTGCACGCTCGGATTGCTGACCAGTCAAAGCCCTAAATCTGGGTTAAGAGGTGGATGGTTCTAAAGCTGAAGGTTCGACACAGCAAAGTATCGGATTTCAGCGGTGGCTTATCTGCTCAAATTCTGCTTATAGCCGTAGTGGCGTGGCTGTGATGTGACCCCCTATACGGGCTACGGGCGTTTGTCATGTCCAACGCCACCAGCGAGCAAATAGGCTTACCCGTGATTGGCAGGACCTTGGCCAACGGGAAACCACATGCTGGTGGCATTGGGTCGCAACCGCTAGCGATCTGTTTGTTTTCGGACAAACGAACTGTGCCTTTAAGGTTAATAGATAAGAGGTGTGGGAAATGAATCAGCTGAAGAGCTTACTACCATCTGGCAACAATAGCCTACTGGACGCTGTCAAGATAACACTTTAATGATCATTATTATTCTGAGGAACAATCCTCTCATTTTGATTTCACAGTGAAGACATAAGCTGAATGATCCATTCAAAACTACTGGGAGAGTGTTTCATACATATAATGGTGTGAGACATAGTTTTGAAGGTGTATATCTTCGTCGGTATCTTCCATTCATCCATCTACAGGACTTACACTCCGAACGCAAATGTATGTTGTGTGTGTATTTCTATACCGCCTCTTACAGTCCACTACTATTCAGAGGCGGTCCCGACTACAGCCCGAAGGCGTGTCGGAGTTTTATACACCGAAGCGCCACGAGCAATTGTGAGTGAAGGACTTTCTAAAGGTCCTTACGCGGTGGGTGGGATTCGAAATTACAGTCGGAGGATCAAAGCAACATTGACAGATTCGAAGTAAAGTAAGAGCCCAGAATGTAGTCCATGTGGCATAAAATTATCAACATTCCGTTGACTTCTGCGGCTCTTCGCCATATCCCGCTCCCTCAGGTCTCCTATTCGTTAGGGGCTAGGATTGTGCAGTTGTGAAGAGTCCTTTAAAAAGCCCTGGCAGGTACCCTTACCTCCCTGGGCCCGACTTCGTAAGCACCTTCAGGGTAGTCTCTCTGAGTTGACTCCTCTTGAATTTGAGCCTGGCTACGCCCCTGACTGGCACTGTCTCTTGATATAAAAAAAACAGAAAGAGACTTTAACTAAAGTAATATTTAGATTTTTATGTTAGCGATTTTTCCATTTTGTGAGGCAAGTGTTAGAGTCGCCACCACGCTTCCGAAATGTCGCGGGTTCGATTCTCACCCAAGCCGCTACGTAGGCACCTTGGGCAAGAGTCCTTCACACACGATTGCTCATTGCGCTTCGGCGTGTTAACTCCGACACACCTGCTGCGGCTGTAGAGTGGGGACCGCCTCTGAGTAGTAGTGCACTTTAAGAGGCGGTATAGAAATACACGCATACATACATACAAACCATAACGTTTATTGTCTGTCAGGTTAGGGTGTTGGGATAAGTATTAGCTGTAGACGAAGAAAACCGTTTATATATGTATCGGTGTGTTACACACTTTCAAGGTGTCTATACTTAAACATCGTCCAAAAAGTCGAAATTTCGATTGGGCAAGTTCTTCACTCACAATTGCTCGTGACACTTCGGCGTGTAAACTCAGACACACCTGCGGCTGTAGTCGGGACCAGTGATATTTCAAATCTGAAAATAATTCCTAATTCTATTCGTATATTTCCGTTCTATTGACTGAATTTCAGTTCTCGTTCTATTTTCAATCTAAAAAAAATTCATATTTTAGTTCTAATTCGAGTTCTCAGATAATTTCAGTTCTAATTCAAGTACTCAAGTAATTTCAGTTCTAAATTAAAAGTTTTTGTTCGAATTCCAGTTCTTAATTAAAATTAGTTTCATTTAAAAGTTCAAACATAACTCCAGCATCTTTTATTCAGATCCGGTTTTCGTGTAAAAGTAGAGGTAAGCTAAAACGATTTTGTGTTGCGGTAAAGTTTCAGAAATATTCTGATTGTGTGTTTATTCTGGACAATGCTAGCCTTAAATGTTCAATGGGGTGCTTAGTCACAGGGGGCTTCTATCCCTACACCAAGCGGACACATGCGATCACAGTGGAAAACAGAGGGGAACATACAATGTATAATTTTCAGAAACAGGGGGGAAGACTGGTCAGATCGGATAGAAGAATATTTTTGAGATTGAAAAATGAATATTCATGAGATCTTGGGGGATAGCAACCTCTGCTTAGTCATAGCCTATTCTGGCATATCTGAAATCCAGCAGTTTAAAACTTATTTCGGAAATTGAGTTTGAGATCCAGTGTTTTAGTCATTTCTCGAAACAGAGGCTGTCCACAACGACTTTCTGACGGACCGCTAACACACACAATAGACTCATTTTCGTAAAACAAATTACAACATAATCATTATAATATTTTAAACTTGGAAATGTTTTTGAAAGACAGGAAGTTGAACCAAAGATAATAAGTATATCGTGAATACCAAAGATCTCATGGCCCAAAGATCCTTAATGTGCTAAGGTGCTACTGGCTTTCGCCATCAATCTTATTGACACTAAGTCAATGGGACGCGGTAGTGTAGTGGTGAAGGTCGTCGCCTCGCAACCGAAAGGTTGTGGGTTCGAATTCCACCCACCGCGTAAGGACCTTTAGCAAGTCCTTCACTCACAATAATTATTGCTGAAGCGCTTCGAAGTGTAAAACTCCGACACATCCTCGGGATGTAGTCGGAACCACCTCTGAATAGTAGTGGACTGTAAGAGGCGGTATAGAAATACACACATACATACATACACACATACATACATACATACATACATAAGTCTTGACACCCGTCTCCTTTATTTTCTGCCGAAGTGTGGTGCTAAAATAAATATAAGTTTTATAATTTCCGTTCTGAAATTATTCCTATTTCTATTCCTATTTCCGTTCTTTCGATTGCATTTCAGTTCTCGTTCTAATCTCGTTCTCAAAATAATTCCCAATTTTCGTTCTTATTCTCGTTAACGGAAATCGATAATTTTCGTTCTAATTTTTATTCTCGTTAACGGAAATATCACTGGTAAATAGGAACTATTACTTTTGAACAAAAAAGCGGAAACAAATCATGTTAGCACGTGGCTTCCATTGAGCAAAAGAATGAGCTTTGTTTGGTCTTTTATCGACTTCCTATTTGGCCGGTTTTCTGCCTTGTGTTATATTTTTATAATATTTTCTTCCACAGCAAACTGCCTCCCACTCACCGTAACTGTTGTTTCTTACATTCGTAAGAAATCGAAATTACGAGGCAATATTTAGTCAAGTTAATTATGATGCTAATTATGACATTTTAATTAGAATTATACAACTGTAATTATAATTGTAAATAGAATTTGCAAGAATTTGGTAGCCAATTTGAATTAGAAATCTAATTAATTAGCTAATTAATTAGTTTCTAATTAATTAATTAGGGCCTACCCATCACTGCTATACTACTGTGGCGCCATTTTTGATGGATTCCCGGCCTCCTGGATTGAGTGCCTGATTATGGTTCTGCACACTGTTCATTCATTCTGGACATTTATATAGCGCCTCTTCAAGAAACTACTCAGAGGCGCTCACTGTTGCCTGCCTCATTCGCCGAATCCTGAAATTTGTCCGGAACTCTAATTATTCGAACAACTATCCACTGGTTTCCCTGCGTATTTTGCCTCTACGCTAGTCCGGCACTTTCTTGAAGGACTGGCTATACACATTCGCTCTGATAAATAAATACATTTTTTAGAGTCATGAAGACAGTTTGAAGTCGGTTGTGCCATCCTGGGCAGAACAGTCATTGAAACGGAAGTCATTAGTTAATAGATTTACTCTTATCAATAAATGTATGAAACTTCGGTTGCAAATGGATGAATTGTTTAAGCGTTTCTATGGGACAGTGACAGTCTAAAGTCTAAATCAGCAAGGTGGGCGCCCCGATTCATATTATTAATTGCCAATCTACATTACAATAATTATTGTAAATTCAACGCAAGCACTCGCCATCGTAAGTTCGTTATATATAGCCTTCCGTTCATAAGAAAAGTGGGTGTTCACAGTTAGCAAAGAGAAGTTCCTGCGTCCCTTCAAATTGCATAATCTCGAAATTCATTTCTAACGCGCAACCTGCTGTAATGATAGTAAATCAAGAATTTAGTACACAGGGTTGTGTCAATGCAAACGGACTTTGTGCTGTCAATGCCCGCATTTTAATCGCAATCGCGCTATGAGGTATTTATTTTATTTTATTTATTTATTCACACATTTCTATACCGCCCCTTCAAATATCCTACTACTTAGAGGAGGTCCAGACTACAGCCCGGAGGTGTATCGGAGTTTACACGCCGAAGCGCAACGAGCAATTGTGAGTGAAGAATTTGCTCAAGGTTTTTATGCGGCGGGTGGGATTCGAACCTGCTACCTTTCGGTTGCAAGGGGGCGACCTTCACCACTACACTACCGCGCCTCACGGTATACCTGCTGTATACCTGATGTAATGCCAAGCGATGGGAATCAACCAATTCGCGAGCGCCACATTAAGTCAAATGGTAGTCAGAAGATTGTCGGTGGTGGTCAGAACTCAATTTCCAGAAGGGCAGAGGGGAAGAGCAATTGTTAAGGCGGGTAACGTATAGAATGGGATTTCGACTGTGGGGATGAAGGTGCCAATCGCACATATAATAACACATCAGGCGTTACATATTATATCCATCCATCCATCCATCATCCATCCATCATCCAACCATCCATCCATCCATCCAACCATCCATCCAACCATCCATCCAATCACCCACCAATCCATTCATCCATCCATCCAA